>OLKM01006209.1:0-14840 GCA_900291075.1 Melanogrammus aeglefinus | reverse complement strand
GCGGCCCAGGTGACCATGCTCACTTCATTAGCTCATGGCATTAGCATGTTGGAACATTGAATATAAATATTGCATACACGAGAGTTGGCATGCAACACACACATATATTCTTCAGAAAATGCAGCATGTCTAGTTGACTAATTGTGTTATGTTTACTAATGGTGTCATGTAACTAATGTGCTGAAGGATAACCCTAACCACTAATATAACATTGCTTGCTACTGGCATTAAACTATATAATAACTAGATAACTAACATGAATCACACTTACAGCAAACCCAAAATCCATTAACCCTAATGTGTTCATATTAAACCAATCTGTTACTTACATCTGGGAAGATTTGCTGAATTCTCCCCCATCTCTTGGTGATGAGCGTATGAGAATGAGAAACAAAAGAAGACAACAAATATTATAAGTTCAGCACTACACAAAAAATACGGAAAATGTCGGGTAATACATTAAATGTTCACATTGCCAAACGAATAAGTAACGTGTTCATACACTTTTTGAGTAATAACACATATAAATACATACAATAACACATACAAAGCAGGTTAGCTCAGACCAAAGTTAGCAATTGCCACATTGAAATATATATTATATGTATGCGTCAATACTTTTATATATTGTGAATGGGAACATAACAGTTTTTACAATGGCCACATGAATCATATTTAGCAAAACTGTAACTTACTAAAGTAGACAGCCACACCCACCACTGCAATGGAAGCGATGATCAGAACACATGCAATTGGCACAAGAATTTGGCCACTACTTCCCTGTGGTGAAAACTGACAATGACACAGCAAGAACCACACATTTGTTCGGTTAAACATCGATTTCATGACAGATAAATGTACTGACTTGCTGCTAACCCATTGTGTTGCTTCCTCCATTTGCTGAATTAAGGGCGCACTCACACTAGGCAAGTTTGCCTGTTCCGTGCTGCAGGAAGATTCAGCACGATTCCCCCCCTCCCCACTCTCCCCACTGGCCCGTGGTCACACTGCTCCCAAAGGCTGTGGCCTGGGCTAGATTGCTCCTTCATATGTACGTTGTCACGTCGTAATACGATAAATACGTCATCACCAAGCATGGTTTCCAGCTGCTACTAAATGCTGTCGTCGGCCCAAATTTCGAGTAAACACTCTACTTCACTATCGCACCAACGTAAACCCACTCATGAACCGCTTGCCACCATTGTTTAAAATGATTGTTGTGGGGAAGAAGGGCATGGACCTATAATAAGAAGAAGGGTCGCAAGGCACCGTCATCATCCAGCTCACGTTGCGTATCCGTGCTTGTGCGCGTGTCATCTCATTAGCATCTGTACTTTGGCCACGGCACACCTCTCCCAAGTGTGCCGTGGCCAAGGGGCTGTTCCGTGCTGGGATACGGATGGCGTGGTCACACTAGCCAAACGTTCTAGACTTTAGTATGCAAATGAGCTCGGGCGCGGGGCCGCGGCCCTAGTGTGAGTGGCCCCTAAATGGGCTTCATGGTCAGGGTAGTAGCGTTCCTTCTCACCTGAACAGAGGTGAGAACCGTTTCAGAAGTGTTCCGGTACCATGTGGGATTGAGAGCTGCTAAAAGAGTACTGATGGAACAGGTTCAGAAGTGTTCCGGTACCATGTGGGATTGAGAGCTGCTAAAAGAGTACATGAACAGGTGTTATTCCAAAATGTTTAATATGTCATCTTTTCCATACATTATTTGATTATCATATTTTTGGAGGTGTACCTTGTGTGTACTTCAATGTGGTCTGTTCTGTGGAGCTGACATAATCCATTGTCCTCTTTGGGGTTGGCTTAGTATCTTAGCCAAGACACAGTGAAAAGATTGGGTTAGATATATATTATCAGGAAGTGGGCCCTTTGTATCTATTACAATAGCAGTAGCCTTTTGTTTTGGTAATTGATGCTATCACAGTAACTGTCTGCTGTCTGTTAACAGCTTATTCCATAATCTCACCTTTCTTAACTCTCAATTTAATTTAGTCTTTTTTGCAAATTTATGCTATTACAGTAACTGTCTGCTGACAGATCTTAGCTCACCTTTCTGAACTTTCAATTGAACGTGATGTTTATGGTCGTTGAGCAATCCCGCTACTTCCACTCTGCATCCATATCGTCCAGAGTCCATCTCACTGACGTTTAATATCGTCAAAGAAACATCCCCATTTTCCAGGTCACCCAGGAGCTGGTACCTGCTGGACACTTGTGAGTCTTTTCTCACTGTTGCACCGTCACTGGCAATCAGCTGATTGCTACATTTAGAGACTGGTATAGCACCTTGTCCCCAGCATGTTGAACTTAGACCATTTGCTTTGACATCATATTTACACAGCAGAGTCACGTTATATCCCACAGTGCCGGACACGACCAGGTCACATTCAGCAGCTGTAAAGTAACAGAAGATAAAAAGATGAGACACATTATTATGTGACATATGACGTTATCCATTACCTTTGTTCTATTCAATTTTCCATTGTCTAACCCCTCATTATTGCTATTGGTTTGAAGATAGTCCTGTTACAGTTTGGTTACCTACTAGCACTTCATTGCTGAGAGTTTGCACGTAATGATGAAAACGTATTTTTTGATGCGTGTTGTGCTGTCAATGCAAATGAAGTGTGAATGTCACATGTTTAATCGGCGCCAATTTCCACATTGCTTCTTTCTTTGTGCTCAACTGCTAATGCTCGGCGCTCCAAGCGCGAGCATTAAGATCGAGCTTGAGGGGACGTAGATCTTTTGGAATGGTGGCAGGTTTTTTTTCTACATGAATCTTGGCTAGCAATATCCTCGACTAGCAAATTCTCTCACCTAGGAAGCATTTGATATGAGTTGTTTGCATGATAAGAAACAGGAAGAAAACGTTCAGACTTTAGGAGTTAACGGATCCAGATATGCAGAACCGAATCCGCGATATTTTGACCAATCACGACACGTCCGTGTTCATGAAAATATATCTCCCCGTAAACATGTCCATTAAGGAAGGTGATTGTAATGCATTTAACGCATCCCTTAACACTGTGTCATGATTGGTCGAAATACCTTGAATCCGGTTCTGGATTTCTGGATCGGGTGACTCAAACACACAACCTAAAGTCCAGATATGGTGGATCAAGCTTTTATTTTCAAAGTTTCACTATTGTGCAGGACCCTCATCTGGCTTGAGAGACTACGTGTGGAATTGTGTGTGAGCCACACAGTATTGAACCCCATATTTTGATGGCTGTGCTTAAAATACTTCTCTTTTCAATAACAATTGGAACGAATAACCCTCAAACAAAACAACGCCTCGATTTGAACAATACTTTGTTCAATTTAATATTGTACCTAACCCAACCCTTTCCCCAGGTGAAAAGACTCAATCTCAATTGGATTTCTTTTTAATACTACTAAAGGATATATTTTGGTTGAGTCATAGTGACTCTTTATAGGAAGTCTATCACATGTAGTATTTGAAATGTGTGAAGTCATTACCTGATAACAGACACAGCAAGAGCAGATATCCTGATGCAGACACGGCCGTCATTATGTTGGGCTCTAATGCCAAAACAACCTCCCAGTTGCACTCACATCCCTTACAACATTAGTTATGTCATAGGACGCGTCATTAGAGAGGGACACACACGCACACGCACGCACACGCACACACACATAAGCATACCGTTTTACTTAATTTTCCAGATTACAAAACATTTCATTGAAAATAAAAATTTGTAAATTATTCATGAAAATTATTGTTTCCTGTTGTTGTCTACGTAATGTAAAATACTTTTATGAGGCAAAACTAAGCACACCATTTAACTTACTTTTAAATGTAGCCGTCCGACCCTCATGTCCCCGCTATCTGTTCTTGTGACAGTGACACATATCGACCCTTTCGCAATAAGAACCATGAGTCCTGGTACTTCCTGTCTTAAAACCTCATTCGGATTTCGTCTCAGTGTATTAGTGTGATGCACTTCCTGTTCAGTTTGTTCCTCTATTTATGTTTCACTTCGCTTCACGCTCGCTTCACGCACAGACAATTCACGAGGTGAATGGAGGGACAGTGTTAGATTCTCGGGTTGTATCATAAATCCTAACCCTAGAGTAATATCTCAAGTCTGACGGCAGACGAGATCAAATCTGGCTGATTGAGGCGTTCTGCTTTTTTTCTCCGCTCAATGTTAGTTTAGAGTAGACTAATCATGATGCAGGACTAAGGTGCCAAGATTTCTGAAATGAAAAGCAGGGACATGCCTGCTTATGGCCCACAGTCAGATTCCAGTGCCCGCTGCATATCTGTATGGCATGGGACCATACACCGTACATCATATCATCATATTGTTGACCTGCTGACTGCCTGGAATGGAGTGTATGGACCTCTGTATGGCCAATCGGTCCCTGGTTTGCGTTACAGCCTGTCAAATAGACACGAGACTCAACACCAACAGTCTCGAAATTATTCAGCAAGCCAGAACCTTTGGCATTTACATTTTTTTTCATATATATTCTTTCGCTATTTTATATATTAAAAAAAAAGGAAAAAAACTGGGATGTGGGAAGTGTGTAATTACTGGTACCAAGATTTTTGCTCTGGTGACGTAAGCAGCACGTAAGCAACACAAGCTGGAATCTGTAACATCAGCGTGACTTGGCAACATCCCAGCAGGTTACAGCTGGCTTGATTCTATAAAACATTAACATCATGTAAATACTTTTACAAAGCTTTTTGCACACCATTAGTATAGAAAAATATGAATGGTCACCTGATATTGTTTGAAAAAAGGGGTTTGACTGTTTTAATTGCAATCCATTATCAACAGACGTGCACATTGTTGGTTGATAGATCACCCACTGATGTCCTTTTGATGTAATAACACATTTTGTTAATTGGCAGAAGTATACATTGTAAACCTTTTGCAACATTGTTGCATGGTGTGTGTGTGTGTGTGTGCATGGATTTGGGCAAACCTCCACATGCAGAAGCATGTGGAGGCTTTCAGCGTCAGCAGAGCCGTTTCTCTAGACTCCATGCATGAATCTGGCAGGAGAAAGGTGCCAGGCCCTTTCTAAAGGTTGCGGGCAAGAGGAAGACTTAATGAGAGATTAAACCATAGGCTTCCCAGTTGCAAGCTGAGGATGCCCTCACTAAGACAATTGCGGTATTATCCAAAACATGTTAGTTAAGGCCGTGTCATTACAGATGGGATGAAAGAATTAAAGTCCAACATTCTCAAATTAATCACTAATTATAGTAACAGTGGAATTAAGTGATTTTGTTGAACATTTCTCTGTTCAAAAATACATACACATATTTCCAATATGTTGGCTGTCCTGATGGCCCGTACATGAACCTTCGTCAGCCCCACAGAGAGACACACAGAGGGTTAGAGAGAGGGGTAATGGTTGTGTATTGGCATCACCACGTTTTACCGAGTCAGTGGAAAGTGAGGTTGGTCATCGTTGTCACTTCCTCTTTAGAAGGAAAAAGATTGCGGTCTTCCTGATACTGACATGCAATGACGGGTTTCTGATAGGCCTGAGAGACATCTTCCCAAATGGTTGCTAAAACTAACGGCTTTCCTTTCCATCCAGAAGCTGTTCGAATATGTATCCAAAAACGCGAATTCGAACGTGAAAATTAATATTCGAATGTGAAAAAACACTCCCGCGGTACAAGCGCCTCTATCTGCTTTGTGAATGAGCCTCTGTCTGTTCGCGATGTCCCTCGTTTTAAAGTAAGGAAATGCCCAGCGAAAGCCGCCGCCCACCAGCACTCTCAACGAGACGGCAAACATAGAACACATACTGTACAAAGTAATCTGATAGGCTACTGTAGGCCTACAGCGTAATCTGATAGGCTACTACTGTACGTGCATGTGCGCGGGAAATTGTACGTGATCTGATACTGTACGCATACGCACACATACCCGGGAAATGTAAACCAATCACAGCAACGCAAAAACCAAAAACAGCTACGTCATGATTATATGTGAAAAACCGTTATCAGATGAAAAATGGCTGAAAATACAGAACATGTCGCGGCTGCATCAGAGTCGGGGAGGGAGATCATAACCCCCCGCAACCTTACAAGTGCCGTGTGGAGGTTTTTTGGCTTTTGGGCTCAGCGGGGAAAAATTGTTGAGCCAAGGCATAAGGTTATTTGCAAGCTGTGCAAAGTTGAATTGGCCTACCACTCGACAACCAGCAACATGCGGGCACATCTGTCCACGGCGCACCCGGGTGAGTTCTCGGCAAAGGTCCGAGACAGCTTTTTTTTCCATCAATCCGAACGGTGCGTAGTGTGCTGGCCTTTCGCTGACATGGTGGAAAGACGTAGGCGACATGCATTTTTTTCTTTATCGATTTTAATAGGCCTTCTCGATAAATGGTAAGCAAAGCAAGGAACGTTACCACTAGCATACTTTGTAACATTCAGAAGCGGGCGTCTTCTTCAGATTACTATAGTTTGCGCGCTTGCAGGTGTGGTGGTGAAATGCAAGCCATACAAAGTTGTGGCTTTTCATGATTAGGCCTCCACGTTACTGGGCTGTTTATAGGATATATATATATATATCCCACTAATTTGAACCATGGTTTTGTCGCATTATTGACATATTGACGGCAACTGCGTAAAATAGGCAACCAGATATTCGAATACGAATACGTCTTCACACTTGTCACCACAGGGCCCTCAGCGTGGTCCACTGTCTCATCATCACTTCCTGTTTCATTCCGCACTTCAGTAACTGTATAAAGACACAATAAAGTGTCTGTGCATCAAGAGGCACAGCAAGATGGTGCAATTACTTATTGAAATACAATTTATCGAGAAATGGGGACATCTTCAGGATTTGGAACTGCCGTTCAGAACACTCCAAATAATCTTGACCAAGATTCCAAAATGTGCAGAGTATTGAATGGATGTGTAACCAGGTATTGGATAAAAACCTGTAAAAGACTAAAGGAATAATTCCACAGGGTCTGGGATAACTACACATGAAAGAGCAAAGTCCTGGGTTTGAGCTTACAGAATGAGATTATTATTCTTTTTTATATAGTTTATCAGTAGTCTTTTTTGCAAATTTATGCTATTACAGTAACTGTCTGCTGACAGATCTTAGCTCACCTTTCTGAACTTTCAATTGAACGTGATGTTTAAGGTCGTTGAACCATCCCGCTATTTCCACTCTGCATCCATATCGTCCAGAGTCTATCTCACTGACGTTTAATATCGTCATGGAAACATCCCCATTTTCCAGGTCACTCAGGAGCTGGTACCTGCTGGACACGTGTGAGTCTTTTCTCACTGTTGCACCGTCACTGGCGATCAGCTGATTGCTACATTTCGAGGTTGGTATAACACCTCGTCCCCAGCATGTTGAACTTAGACCATTTGCTGGGACATCATATTTACACGGCAGAGTCACATTATATCCCACAGTGCCGAACACGACCAGGTCACATTCAGCAGCTGTAAAGTAACAGAAGAACAACAGAGGAGACACCTAATTATGTCAGCTATGACCTGACCCAAAGGATAGAGGGACTTATTAAAATAAGTTTAATTTTTGTATCCAAAAATTTGATCACACAGACATTTGAGTCTGATCCGACTGCCTCACAGGAGAGATTTTCAGTCTGAAAATGTGGCTTAATAAAGTAAAGACGTACAGGATGGAGCATTTTCCTGGAGAGACTATCAGAAGTATGGACTTGTGGTGACCCACACAGACTTGCACCAAATGTCATGATGACCTGTTAGTTGTTCTTCAATTCGATGAGAAGTAGGACAAAATATTGTTTGGGGAAAAACAAGGGCTAGGCGTATTTTAAATAATATTTATCCTAAACCTGAACCGTTTTAAAAGCCAATGCATACAATTCTATCTCAGCTTGAATGCTGTGTAACATTACTAAAAAAGGTTCTGAATGACCTGATTCATATGACTCTCCATAGGAAGTCTAATAACATGTAGTACCTGAAATGTGTGAAGTCATTACCTGTCAACAGACCCTAACAGCAGGTATCCTGATCCAGACATGGCCATCATTATGTTAAACTCTAACGCTAAATCAACATCCCAGTCACACTCGCATACCACACAATCTCACAGGCTGAGTCATAGAGGGGGTTACAAACCAACACAGAGAACAGGTAACCATACACTTGCAGCAAGAAGTGCATGCCTTGTCTATAACCACATACTAAAACCATTGCCTAACATGCAATAAGAGATGAGTGACGCATGGCTCATGCAAGGCATCAATCAGTTGGAAGGTGCCATGCTCAAGGGGAAGTGCCCAAGGAGGAATCATTGAGGATTGACCCAGAGACTGTCCAGTTGCACTTCATTAAGCTGCTGTTGTCCTAATGAAGGACATGCGTTGTTATATTCCCATGATGAGGTCAGTTAATTAGATGTTACAATATGTGATGAAAGAATGCAAGAACAACATATATCGAGTTATCAAACATAACATTGAGGAAAGGAATTTTATTTTGAACATTTCTCAATCCAGAATCATCCATCAATTTTCATCACGACAATACAGCCCCTTGCTGTGTTTGGTAATCCTCAGATATTTGAAAACAGGGTCGCATTTCTGATGACCCCTATCTGAACTGTGTCAACCACACTGAGAGACAGAGGGAGAGAGAGAGAAGAGAGAGAGAGAGAGAGAGAGAGAGAGAGAGAGCAGACGAGAGAGAGAGAGAGAGAGAGAGAGAGAGAGAGAGAGAGAGAGAGAGAGAGAGAGAGAGAGAGAGGGGGTGAATGATTGTGCATTGGTGTCTCTATGTTTTAGTCAGTGGAAAGTGAGGTTGGTCATCCTTGTCACATGTCATCTTTGTGACGCAGGCGCAAGGAAGGCATGTTCTTAAGACACTTAAAAGCAATGACGGCTGTCTGTTTGCCCAACAATTGTATTAAATTGAAACTAGCTGCTTCCCTTTCTATCGTTATAAATGGTCATTTCAATGAGTCTAGTTTGTTCCTCTGTTTCAATTAGTTTGACCTAAAATTGAACATGCATGCAGGATAACACACACTTGCTTTTATACACCCTTAGTAACACACAAACACCACACAAACACGCACACACATACAGACACACACATACAGACACACACACACACACACACACACACACACACACACACACACACACACACACACACACACACACTCACACACACTCACAAACTCACGCACACACACACACACACACACACACACACACACACTAAAATGAGTTGTCTTCCAGGTCAGATGGTATTCGTCGTCCAATCCATGGTCTCTACTGTGACTTCAACAATCCTGAAGGAACAAAAAGCCATCAGCCATTTCATGTTATTGGTTCTTTTGACAAATTTGTATGTTCTGTTTGTGTGTGTTAAGTGTGGTCCAATTTTGTCTACATACCTGTATGTGTCTGTGTTTGTTATGTGTTGTATGTTCCTGTGTAATTTTTCATAAGTCAGTGTCACAATTATTCTTGATGTGTGTATGTGAACGTGTGGTGTACGTTTACTTGTTGTAGGGTGAGCACTGTGTATTGTGTCGTGGCGTTGTCTTATGTAAAGTCTTGAGCACTGCTATGTGTGTTTGCTCGAAAGTGTTTCGCATGTGAGAGTGTGTCTGTATTTGGTGCGTGCATCTGCGTCGTGTTTTCTAGGTGTTGTGCTCTGAGGAATCGTGTGTGTGTGTTGTACGACTGTAGCCAATAGTAAGCATAGTGCGAAGGTATGAAGATGTGAAGACCAGTCTGAGTGTCTTTCCTATGAAGCCCTGGCTGTCAGCTGGAGGTCTGACTGCTGCAGGAACAAAAACAAATTAAACTAATTACTACACAACTCTACCAATGATAATGTAAGCCTACTTAGTGCTTTTTGTGTTGACTATGTTTGACACCATAGTCATTGCCCAATGTGTAGTACAGCGTGGATGCAAGAGTTATAGATCTGATTTGGATGTAAAGATTACTCATGACTAATGCCATCTGACTTGGATGCGTATGTCGATGCACTAGAGCGTAAGGGAGGGCACATCCCAGCCCTATTGTATGCAGTCGGCGCGGTACAAGTGAAGGTTACAATACTTATGAGGGATAGAAGGCTTTACTGTTTACTGCTCATCAAAAGTTCATTTCCCTACGAATAATAAAGATGTCAACGCTTCGATGCACAGGCGCTATCGTTCATCAGAGACCTGGAGAAGCGAATGTGCACTAAGACGTCGACTGAATTGAGTGTATGGTGTTGGTTAGGGTTTCCAGTCATTAAACCTTGTAACCTCATGGTCCTGTACTTATACATTCTCACACTTGTCACTACAGGGCCCTTCAGTTGGTCCATTGCAGTCATCACTTCCTGTTTCCTTCCGTGATTCAGTAATTACTGTATTATCTACTAACGACATAGCACATACAGTACTACTTTTACCATGGCATGCAGAGGCCCGCAAGATAGCGCAATTTCTTATTGAAGTACAATTATCGGAAATTGGCGGACATCTTGGATCACGGTTTGGAACTGCAGTCAGAACTCCAAATAATCTTACCAAGGATTCCAAAATGTGCAGAGTATTGACTGGATTGTAACAGGTATTGATAAAAACTGTAACAGAGACAGCAGGAATAATTTGCCAACAGGTCTCTGGGATAACTCAGCATGAAAGAGCAAAAGCCTGGTTGAGTTACAGGAATGGAATTATGACTTTCTATTATACTACGTCCTTACCTATCTATTCATAACAATTTATAGGCTGGGGTATAGGAATTGAGTTGAAACAAAAAACAAATACGGGTTTGGCTCGTAAAGATTACTCTCACTCTGTATACTACCTCCATTGTTACCTTGTCAGGCTTATAACATCACCCTCGTAAAAGTAGGCCCTTTGGAATTAAAATGGCAAAATAGACACGTATGGGGGAACGCAAATGTATGTTTCCCACATACATACTTCATAATCAATCAACAAGGGTGTGTTCTCTAATTTCAATCTCATGTTTATATCCAATAACGGTATTTTGTACATATAAAGTAAGTCGATCAAAAAAAAGGCTCACCTTTTCATAATCCCCATTCAATGTTGATCTGTTGGTCGTGACATTTCTGCCTATTCTGCATTTCGTGTCTTTTCCCAACATATTGGCAACATATTGAAATATTGATTGGTATAATGTGTAAAGGTTTTGGAAGTATACTTGGTGTACATAAATACATTTTGCTCCAAGAAGGTGTGTTTATAATCTGTGTATGTTAGTTTGGGTTTCTAAGATTCCTATTGTTTAGAATTACGATTGCTTAATTTACCATCTGTTACTGGCAGTGTGATTTTAAGACTGTGGCTGTTGGGACAGTTAACGCCGTCTTGCTATTTCTGCCCTTACGGTGGGAACAAACTTTATGCTGGGTGAAGCTAAGTCTGGCCTGAGCTACCGTTCCACTTAAGGGCTGCGTATTTTAGCGTCAGCTGTGGGTCAGGTACCAGCAAACGAAACCCGGAAACCTAAGACAAGGAGCTCCTCTCTGTGGGATCCAGACTCGGGAAACAAAGACAAGGGAGTCTCTCTGTGGGAGTCCAGACCGCGGGAAACAAAGACCAAGGAGTCCCCTTGGGAGCAAGTCCCGGGAAACAAAGACGAAGGGAGTCTCTCTGTGGAGTCCCTCGAGAAGCGCCGGGGGTCACCTGCCCTTATTGTAGGTATGTGGCGTAATGCTCATTGGTCAGGATTCCACCCGAGACGGCGTACCGTAGCTCTCTGCTCGGGGCATTAACGTTCAATCTTTGTGCCATGCCATCCTCCTTGCTAACACTGACCTTGAGGTGATGGGAGACTCTGGAACTGCCTCAATTGGTGGTCAGAGTGCGGACCGATTTCAGCCTACGCGTCCTGCATGACCTTTAACTTCCTGGCCCTGACAGAGACTTGGATCACTCCAAGAACTGCTGGTACTGCCTGCTGCCGCTCGTCCACGGTCACTCATTCTCGGACACTTATGCCCCTAGACCACCAGCGAGGAAGTAGGGACCCGGCTCCTATGTTCGCCCATCGTTGGTCCTCCCAGGTCCCTTTCCCTAGAAGCTTGGCAGATCAGCGTTTGAATCCACGCTGTCACTGGTCACATTCCTCATCAAGCCTCCATGTGGTGATCTACGTCTGCCAATCCCCCGGAGCTTCTATGATGAGATGGACTGCCTCCTCAGCGCTCTTCCTGAGGATGCACACACTCGTTATCCTCGGCGCGCCTTCACATCCGCCAGAAGAAGTGCACTCACCTGAATCTGAACCAACTTTTTCCGCCACCTCGCACTTACACTTAACCCCTTCTCCTCCACACACAGGGCCGGGAACCAGCTTGACCTTAATATTACTAGGTCCTGCAGACCTCTGCTCTCCCGTTACCTCGCTCCCGTGTCGGACCATCAGCTTTGTTGATTTTGTCTCGTCCCTTAATATCTCGTCCGCCCTCTCTTCTATTTGTCAAACATCGCGTAACCTCAAATCCCCTTCCTTACGACCTTTGCCTCTAGCTGTGTGTCTTCACTACCTTCTATGGAACGATCTCTCAACTATCTAACAGATAAACTTTCAGAACTATGCTATCCTCCTTTCCTCCGCCTTGGATCCTCTGTTCCCTTGCCACTCCAGACCAGCGCGACCGCTTCACCCACCCCCTCACCCCCCCCCCCGCTGGCTGTGCCGATCCTCTCGGACTTGTAAACAAAGTTGCGGGCAGCTGAGAGGAAATGGAAGAGATCCCGCGTCCTAATGATCTATCCCCTATCTTCCTTCTTGTCTGATTTTAACGCTCTAGTGTGTCAACAACGCAACTCTGCCTCTACTGGATTCATGAAATCCAATCTCTCGTCAAACCCCAGGAAACTGTTTCCTGATTTCGACCCTGCCTCAACCTCCCCACCCCACCTCCTTCGCTGCCTCAATGTGAGACTTTTGTTACCTTACTTACTCAGAAAGTGAAGACTCACCTCTTTCATCGCGCTGCCTCCCTCCTGCCTCCTCCAATCCCGCTCCTCCTCCGTCTTTAACCCATTTATGCCCTCTCACCTCTGACGAGGTCAATGAGAATAAGTAACATCTAACTCATGGCCACAACCTGCCCCTGACGCACTCTCTTTCCTCCAGGATGTTCTCAAGCGAGCACCTAGCCTTCCTCACCACTTATTCAACCCTCCCTCACTTCAGCATTCTGTTGCCGTCATCTTTCAAGCACTGGCTTAGAATAAAGCCTCTCCTCAAAAAACAACTCTTATTACTGCCCGACATCTCAAACTACAGACTGTTATCTCTCTTTATTCCTCTCTAAAACACTGGAACGTGCCATTGCACTACTCTCCTCCTATGTCTCATCTTGAACACCTGCTTGACCCTACCAGCGGCTTCAACGAAGGCAACACCTACTGAGATGCTCTGCCTTCGCGGGAGCTGCGTTCCCTCCCATCTGCCAGAGCCTCGTCCACTTCTCTCGGTTCTGCATTTCCTCGACTGTCGCAGCATTGACACGGTGAACCACCAAACTCCTCCTTGCCACTCTTCTGAACTGGCTCGCTGATTGAGTGCGTGCTGGCTCTTCCCTGGTTCAATCCTACGTGTGAACGGACCTAGCACGGTTCGAGACGATGTGAATGGGTTCCTTGTTCAAACTTATGCACGGCTGAAAACTGGGCCCCCAAGGTCTGTATCTGGGGTCTCTTCTGTTTCTCTCCTCTATACCAGATCTCTGGGCTCTGGTAATTGGCGTCACATGGTGGCTTTCCATCACGGGCTATGTCCGAGACAACTTCAGCTATCCTCTTTTCCCCGTCATCTGAAAAGCCCTGATTGCAACACGCATATCGAATGTCTGCGATGACGTCAGCACCTGGCACAACTGCCATTGCTAGGCTTAACCTCAGACAAAAGGGAGCGGTCGGCTCCTGATTCCTGGGAGGGAGAGATTGGCCTCACACATGAGCTTACTGGTTCACCGTCTGAGTAACATTCACTGTATCTCGCTTCTCCAACTGCCAGAAACCTTTGGTCTGGTTTTGAGACAATCATTTATGCTGCGACCAGCAAACCATCACTGCGGTGCCGATCTGCAGATTGGTGCACTTAGCGAACATCCCAGAATCCGCCTGTCTCACAAGGGATCACGTCTAGCTTCTAGTCTCAATCACTGGTCATCTTCCCGCCCTCGCTACTGCAACCCTCTGGCTGGACTTCCTGCTCTGCGACCTAAACCTTTGCCAGCAGCATCGAGAATGCGGCAGCGCGCCTCGTGTTCAACCACGGAAGTTCTCCCTGTGACTCCTCTTCGGGACGTCCATCTGGCTCCCTGATGTAGCTTGCTACTCAAATTTAAGAACGATGTCTGTGCTATACAAGAGCAGTCGATGGAACTGCCCATGCTCATTGCAAGCATCTTGTAAAGCCACACACCAGCTTGATCTTGCCGCTCAACTATCTCAGCTGGACTGTCTGGTACCGCCAATTGCTAAGACGCTAGCAAAGGTTGTTCAGCTAAAGTCTCACACACTTTCTCGTTTTGGGACCCTCAGTGTGGAACGAGCTCCGCCGTTCTCAGGACCATCGCAGATTCCTTCACTATCTGCCGAAAAAGACTGAAGGACGTCACCTGTTTAGAGTCCACCTCGACTCTGCAGTAGCCACCCTCCCCCCTCCTGACACGCATTGTACACTGTATTGTATTGTAATTGTATTGTATGTATGTATTGTATTGTATTGTATTGTATTGTATGTATTATATGTACTTAACTGGTGGTAGCAAACTCCAGTAGGCTGCTTCATGTGTGTGTAACAACAGAGAGTTGGGT
>OLKM01006208.1:0-14842 GCA_900291075.1 Melanogrammus aeglefinus | reverse complement strand
CCGGTTGTTCCTTACTTTGTAGTAGAGGCCGCTGCGTCTGATATGCCAGGATGGTTGGAGGAAGAGGAGGCGCAGGCCACCCACTGCGCTGGTCACGACAGCTCCCGTGGAGTCTCCTTCTTCGTGCTCGAGGATGACCCGGGGCTGACTCCCCGTCGCCGGGATCGCCGTTGTCATTCCCGCCCTTATTTCTTAAATCCTTTCCGCTGGTCCGTGCCTGATTGGTGCTTGCCGGCGGAGCCTCCCCGGATGCCGTGTGGTGCGGAAGCGGCCCAGCTTGTCTCTTCCCCGGGAAGCGTTTGGTGTAAGGGTACGGCGTGGTGTCCTGCGGGGCGGATCTTGGTGGTATCGCGTGGGCAGTACTGATGATTGTCCTGTTGATGTGTGAGTATGCGGCATCCAAAGCTCCAAGCCAGAGGCCACTTGGTTGGAGCCGTACGTCGGCTCGCGATACTGCGTGGTTCAAGCCCGCTGTGGGGTACAGCTGGTCTTGGGGTTGTACCTTGTCAGGCCCACCTCTCACTCGAATGCGGTTGGGTTTGGTGTGGATGAACTTGTGTCCTGGGGTAGCCGGGCTGGTTCCGGTCATGGGGACAGAGAGCAATCGGGAGGAACACTGTACGTTAACATCGGTACAGGTGCAACTATTTTCATTTTATGGGCTATATTTTTTATTGCGATGTATCGTGGATTATCTGTTCCATAAACTATGCCATTTAGCTTTATAATCCGATTTAGTCTGTTTGCCAATCGGACTCGTTTTAATCCGACCCGTCTTTTTATTTTATTCGCGGATTAAGAAAGTGTTCCTCCCACGACGACGTTCCTGGATCGATCGCGGTTGTTACAATCTTAATCATATTATCTTGTCTATACAGTATTTTTCTACATCCATTCCCGACCATCTAACACCATATAAATATACCAAGCTGTTCTGGCGCCGGCTATCTCTTTGATTTGCCCGGATATGTTTGGATTCAACCAATCCAGGACCAATCCAATCGTTTGGTTCCGGTGTGATGCACCCCGAACCAACGGTGGGGATCGACAGGCCGCTGTGGCCCGTTGAACACTTTCGATTAACTGTATAATCTGTGTAGCCGATTAGATTCACTTAGATTAACTTAATCCTCCGCGCATCAGAAGTGAATTCCGGAATGCGGGCTTTCTATAACCGGACCCGTTCAGCACTACCGAAGAACCGCCTTCTGGAGGAGTCGATAGGTCCTGACAGCAACAGTGCAAAAACGCACAAAACGCACGGAATACGCAAAAACGCATTTGAAGACTGCAACCGTGCAGAGAATGCACACCATGTGCACAAAATTAAAAAAATAAACAAAACTCGCACAAACGCCTTCCGGAGAAGTCGACAATCTGACTGCAACAGCTCATGAAACGCTCCATATTGTTTGCATTCATACCGTTTTTTCTTACACTTTTATTCCATCTGTGTGTTTGACTTTGCGCGGGGGCTTTTATTTTGGCGGTCATCACAAGGGGCCTCGGGGGGGCAGCCATTTTATTAACTTTGGAGAGGAGAAGAAGGGATTGGGGAGGGAGGGGGCCGGCCTTGGGGTTGGGTGTGTGTGTGTGTGTGTGTGTGTGTTTGTGTGTGTGTGTGTGCAGCTGCGCCCAATGTGCTGTGTTTCTCTTTTCTGTGTGCGTCCTCGTGTGTGTTTTGTGTGTATGTGTGAGTGTTGTTTCAGGAGTGTGTGTGCGCGTGCCTTTTGTGGTGCAGCTCCTGTGTTGTGTGTGCATACTCGTGTCTGTTATGTGTGTGTGTCGTCGGTGTGTTTGTATGTCGCTCCTGTGTGTGCGTGCTCATGCGTGCATATTTGTGTGCTGTGTGTGTCTGCATCATTATGTGTGCGTCTGTGTGTGTGTGTGAGTGAGAGCCGCGCTGTCCTCTGAATGCTGAACAGACTGCTCATCGCACCGAATCTCAGACACACTTGACCTCCGTGCAGCCTCGGAGACAGACACACAAACCATCCATAGGCGCCAAGTCAAAAGCCACAAAGACGACAACACGAACAACCGTGCGTACGTTTCTGCGTCTGTATGTTTCTGCGTGTATACGTTTCTGCTTATTTACATTTAGGGTTGTGTTGTGTTGTGTTTTTTTGCGTTGTGTAGGGTTGTGTTGTGTCTTTTCGTTTCATGTTGCGTTGTTTTGTTGTATTGTTGTGTTGGGTTAGATTGTGTTTTGTAGGTTGAATACAAATATATACACAGGTCATATACACTAACAGACGCCAGTAGACGCACTTCATCACAACACATCGTGGTATCGTACTCTGTAATTGTGTTAAAAATTGTGTAACTATATATAACACACACTTGTGTCATTATTATGTGGTTAATCATAACAGACGCATCAGTAGACGCCACTTCATCAATACACAACACATCGTGGTGGCTTCGTACTCTGTAATTGTGTAAAAATTAATTGTGTGTTCGTTCTCAAGACCGTCATCTTTTACGCGAGTCTCACACTTCGCATCATTCCACCTGCATCACCACGGAAAAAACTCCGTTAGAACCCTGCCCTCTTGTGAGACGAGACGCCCGTTAAGACGGCTCATCTGACACGGCACACGGTTAACCCCGGCAACGCGACCCGGCGACGAGGAGAGACAGAGGAAGAGAGAGTAGAAGGCACCAGAGTGTGCTACAAAGTGTGATATTTTTAGCGGTCCACTCAACACCCCCACTCAACCCTCGCATGTCAAATCGTTTGTGCTTTGTTTTGGAAAATGTGACGAGTGCTGGAGAGCTGGGGGGGTGGGGGGGGGTCGTGGTCATTCTGCTTTGATCAAATGAACAGCGTTTGAGGGCGTGAGGGGAGGGGGTATCAATGCGTTTTGCTTTTTCCGGCACTCGCCTGTTTTATCGGCCGCTCGCCATGCAATGAATTGAGAGAGGTGAAGGAGGGATATAGGTAGAGAGAAGAGTGACAGAGAGAAAGAGAGAGAGAGGCGGAGAGAGAGAGTATGGCTTGATCCACACACCGCAAGTCCAAAAGCAAAGCGGAAAGCGAGAGGGACATTGAAACCGAAACCAAAACCAAACCCTCCAGACGGTCCATTACCCCGTCTTGGCGAAGTTGGTCCAGTAGGTCATGACCACGGCGCTGAGCATCACGTCGTTCTTGGAGAAGTTGCAGTTGAACAGGTCGGTGGGTCCGATCATGGGGATCCCGAAGACGTACGGGACCTCGGTCTCCGTGCGCGGAGTCGGCCCAGCTGGGCTTCATGTCGCTTCTGGCAGTGGTGGTAGAAGGCGTAGAAGTTAGGTGGGCACCCGTACTGCGCGTGGAGGTCGGCCGTGGCCACCTGCGGCGCCACCATTGAATGGCCGGTGAACAAGTGCCACAGTGCGTCTTCCGGCCTGTCTCCGGGTTCTCCTTGTCCGCCCAGTCCGTGTACCATGAACTTGATGGTCTCGCGGAGGGTGTCCTTCCCCTCGGGGTATCCATAGAGATGGTCCACGAAATCCGACACGGCAAAGTCGAAATCGTTGGCGGAGACGCCGTCCTCAGAGTCGACGATGCCGTCCACAAACTTAAACCCCTCCCCTTGGTTGACGCCCAGCATGATGTCATAGTTGAGGAACTCGCCCTGCTCCATCAGGATCTGAGGGTCGTCTGGGATGACGTCACCGTCGATGACCGGCCCGAAGGCGATGTGGTACTTGGCCGGGGTGACGTACTGCTCCACCAGCTCCTTGTAGGACTTCTTCTGCAGGCACTCCACCAGGTCAATGCTGTCCAGCATGTTGCAGCCCACCTTAATAAATAGATAAGATAACGTGTTGGAGCCATTTTGATATTTATGATTGTTAATTGATTTCAGTGATTAAGATTGATGACACACTATTGAAATAATTATAATAGGTAAGTTCATGAAATATGGTTTAGTAGTATCGGGAATTATGGTTTACATTATGTAATTCAATGTGTGAAAGCTGTGATTGACTGCTGTGTTCTGCCTGGCCTATTGAGCGTGACGTCTGACGGTCTGAATGACAGATGTCTAATATAGTGGTGGGTAACCTACGACTAGGTAGAGCGGAAGTGGCAATCTATTTTTCAACCGCGTGAATGCGATAGACATCTTTGTTTGTATGTTGAGTAAGGGAAGTAAGGGAACAAATTAATCTATCAATACTTTAAGACGCCCGTTGTCCAGATTTATCAGCTCTCAGAAGTGGTCAATGATAAGCTGCCACTCCATAAAGTTTACTTTTAACGTCCCCCAGTGGGAAAGTTTGTCGCCGGCTGCAGCCACTGCGTCACAAACACGCAACATACCACATAAAACATACACAGAAGTTGACAATACAATGCTTTACCTTCTCGGCCAGCACGCGCGTATACTTCCCCGGCTGGTAGTTGACGGCCCAGCTGGAGAGGGCCGTGCCCGATTGGATGATGGCCTTCTGAAAGAGGTCTGTAGGGAGGAGGAGAAGGGGTTAGCGGACGGAGGAAGCTTTATGGTTGTCCCTTAAACTCAGGGAAGTATTTTGGGGTTCAGGAGGTAGAGCGGGTTGACTCGCAAATGGGAAGGTTGAGTAGTGTCGAGGTGTCCCTGAGCGAGAGGCCTCACCCTGACTGCTTTAAGTGGCTGACATCGCCCTCATTGTGTGAATGTGTGGGTGAAGGGGTTAGTTGACTTAGGAAGCTTTATGGTCATCTCTCAAACCCAGGCCGGCGACCGGTAGGTTGCTAGTTTGATCCTTGGTGTGTTGATCCTTGGTGTGTCCAGGTGTCCCTGAACAAGACGCCTCACCCTGACTGCTCATGACGGGCTGGCTGTTGCCTTCAGTAGCTGACAGAGCCAACGTTGTGTGAATGTGTGAAGAAATGACATATATATTCATTCATATACATACAGAAATCATTCAAACGTATATACATATATATACTGTATATATACACAGACATCATTAAAAAAAAATATATATATATATATTAACATGGTGGTGCCCACTGGAGAGGTGGCCTGAAGGACTTAAAGACGTTCACTGGAAGACGAGGTGAGAAGCCAGCAGCACGCCCTAAACAAAAGCGAGAAACGTGCATCCAATCTACCGCAGGCAATACACTCCAAAACCGGGGGTATAACCAGCTCCCATGGGCAAACGACGAGATGTATTCCTGGAAATAAAGACATCACTCGTAAGCAAAAACCGAAGCATTTGGAGAAACAGCATTTAATTTATTTCCCAGTTCACACTGTGCTATTTATAAACCATTTGCAGGAAAGAGAGAGAGAGAGAGAGAGAGAGAGAGAGAGAGAGAGAGAGAGAGAGAGAGAGAGAGAGAGAGAGAGAGAGAGAGAGAGAGAGAGAGAGAGAGAGAGAGAGAGAGAGAGAGAGAGAGACGGAGACAGAGAGAGACAAAGAGAGAGAGAGAGAGAGAGAAAGTTAGCTGGCCTGTCTCCAGGGGTCCTTATCAGTCTGTCACCGCATGTTAGCGTTTCCCTTTAGCACCGAGTGTTAGCTGTCATGCTAGCCGCAGTGGCGCAACGTTTGCACGCTAACAGTCCCAAAGGGGGCGTCGCCAATGGGTCGGAGGGGCGTCGCCCGCGGCTCGGAGTGGGCATCGCCCAAATAATCAATGATGGGATTATGGATTTGATGAGGGGGGCGTGTCAGGAAGGTCAGTGAACAGACCAATCAGAACGACTTAAAATAATAATGACAAAACTTAATGATGAGGATGATGATGATGAAGATGAAGCTGAAGATGAAGATGAAGATGATGATGATGATGATAATAGCAATGAGAATGAGGACGATGACAAAGCAGATGAAAAGGATGATGAAGATAATATCGTATCCACTTTAGTGCACATCCCTCGATTTCCATGGTGACGGCTATACTAGGACGTGAGTGTGTGGGTGTCTGCAGTCGTGTGTGCATGCGTGTTTTTCTGTGTCCATGTGTTTGTGCGTGTGTGTGTCTGCATCCATGTTTGTCTGTGTGTGTGTGTGTTTGTGTGTCTCTGCATCCATGTGTGTGTGCGTGTGTGTGTGTGTTTGTGCCTCCCTACCCTCAAAGTAGTGTGAGAGCGTGTGTACCTGTGTGCGTTTGTGCGTTCCTCCCTACCCTCGTAGTAGTGTTTCCGTCAGCGTGTGTGTCTTTGTGGGTCCGTAACCTCAGTAGTTGCTTGTCTGTGTGTGTCCTTGGGTGTCCCTACCTACCTGTAGTGTCTTTGTCTGTGTGTGCGTTCCTTTGTACCCTCAGAGTAGTGTGAGAGCGTCTGCGTGTGTGTGCCTGGCTCTGTGTAGTGTGTGTCTCTTTGTGTATCCCTCCCTTTCCTCAGAGTTGTGTGATTGTTTGTGAGTCCCTCCTTGTCCTCAGAGTAGTGTGAGAGCGTGAGTGTGCGTGTGTGTGTCTGTCTGTGTGTGCGTCCCTACCCTCAGTAGTTGCCTGTCTGTGTGTGTCTGTGTGCGTTCCTCCTCACCCTCAGAGTAGTGCGACAGAGTGTGTTTGTGTCTGCGTGTGTGTTTGTGTTTGTGTGTGCGTTCCTCCTCACCCTCAGAGTAGTGCGAGAGCATGTGTATCTGTGTGTGTGCGTCTGTGTTTGTGTGTGCGTTCCTCCTCACCCTCAGAGCAGTGTGACAGGGTGAGTGTGTGTTCCCTCCTCACCCTCAGAGTAGTGTGACAGGGTGAGTGTGTGTTCCCTCCTCACCCTCAGAGCAGTGTGACAGGGTGAGTGTGTGTTCCCTCCTCACCCTCAGAGCAGTGTGACAGGGTGAGTGTGTGTTCCCTCCTCACCCTCAGAGCAGTGTGACAGGGTGAAGTGTGTTGTTCCCTCCTCACCCTCAGAGCAGTGTGACAGGGTGAATGTGTGTTCCCTCCTCACCCTCAGAGTAGTGTGACAGGGTGAGTGTGTGTTCCCTCCTCACCCTCAGAGTAGTGTGACAGGGTGAGTGTGTGTTCCCTCCTCACCCTCAGAGCAGTGTGACAGGGTGAGTGTGTGTTCCCTCCTCACCCTCAGAGCAGTGTGACAGGGTGAATGTGTGTTCCCTCCTCACCCTCAGAGTAGTGTGACAGGGTGAGCAGGCTGACGCAGGAGGCTCCCGCCCCAGAGCCAAAGATGGTCACCCTCTTGGGGTCGCCCTTGAAGGCGGAGACGTTCTCCTTCACCCAGCGGAGAGCCTGGATCTGGTCCAGCAGACCATAGTTCCCCTTGGCCGCCTGGTCGCCCGTACTCAGGAAGCCTGGAGGGTGAGAGAGAGAGACACACACACGCATAAGC
This sequence comes from Melanogrammus aeglefinus, assembly GCA_900291075.1. Lineage (NCBI taxonomy): Eukaryota > Metazoa > Chordata > Actinopteri > Gadiformes > Gadidae > Melanogrammus > Melanogrammus aeglefinus. The sequence goes on along the minus strand of OLKM01006208.1, from coordinate 7,571 downwards.
ACACACGTGGAGGCAGAGACACACACGCAGGGAGGGAGACACACACAAACAGAGAAATGGATGCAGAGAAACAGGTGCACACAGCGACGCAAACGGACAAAGACACATTAACACACAAAAACAAACACGTATGTGCACATCAACAGAGACGCACACAAACACACAAAGAGGAAAAGAACCGATAGCGATTGGGCCGCAACACAAGAAGACTGCAGCGACAACAATTGAAAACTACCGCAAAACTATTTAAAAAATGAGGCCGTTGGAAACCGAATGTTGAACTGCAGACGACACTCGCTTTTTCGGGTTGGTGAAAACACACAGAAACACACACAAGCGCACACACACACGCACACACACAAACACAGAAACAAACACACAGAAACGCAGTCACACAGACGTACACACACAAATGAAGACACACAAATGCACACACACAAACACACACTCACACAAACGCACAGACCCACAGACACACACACAAACGCACAGGCACACATACAAACAGACAAACAGAAACGCACAGACACACACGTTATCTGCAGCAGCCAATGAGCCCTTCTGTGTTTTCTGTGTTTGTGTTTTTCTGTGCATCAAGAGCCTCAAATGTCCTGAAACAATGTTCAAACTAAAGAGCCTGCAACACATTCTGAAGTTACACACACACACACACACACACACACACACACACACACACAGAATGCACCAGATACACACCCCCACACACAAATAGCCGCAAAGACATACAAACACACACACACAGACACACACACAAAGCCACAGAAGAACACACACGGCTGCAGACACACACAAATGGCCACAGACACACAAACATGGCCGCAGAGATACAAATACACAGCCGTAAAACACACAACAGATACACACACACATATCACACAGACACAAAAACGGCAGCAGACAAACCCACACACAATTGGCTGCAGAGACACAAACGTAGCCGCAGACCAAAATACAAACAAAAACAGACACACACACATACACACACACACACACACACACACACACACACACACACACACACCTCCGGAGAGTGATGGCCAGCCCCCCAAAAACATGGCTGCCATTAAATAGCCTCACTTAAAGCCCTGCCACAGGAAGAGGAAGCCCCACTCTCCCCCATCCCCCAGGCCCCTCTACCCCCCTTCGACACACACACACACACACATACACACACATCCCCCCAGGAGCTATGAGTCCATCCTTGGCATCACCGCTCTGCAAAGGTTTTGCCAAACTGACAAATAGAGTGTGTGTGTGTGTGTGTGTGTGTGTGTGTGTGTGTGTGTGTGTGTGTGTGTGTGTGTGTGTGTGTGTGTGTGTGTGTGTGTATCTCTCTCTATGTGTGTGTGTGTTGGGGGGGGGGGGTGTGTGTAGGACCTTTGATGGAGATTTGATCCACTTTGTCATGGCAGGGGGGGAGAGAGAACGGGGGAGGAAGGAGAGGAGGGGGGAGAGTTGGGGGATTACAAGGCCTCTGGCGGCCCCCACACGCTGCCTGCCCTCATGTGGCTCACCCAACCACCCCGTCACCCCGATCGTCGTGATCACCTTGACAACTGCGCCCACCCCCTTGTAGTCGTCCCCATGTCAACCGCATCCGACCTCGTCATCATCACAACCACATCTGCCACGGTCATCATTATAACCATCAAAACCAACCCCCACCATCATCATCATCACCATGACAACCCCATCCACCATGGTCCTGAGCGTCATCATGACAACCACATCCGCCACCACCATCATCACCATGACAACCATGACAACCATCACCATCCTCATCATCATCATCATGACAACATCAACCCCGTCATCATCATCAGCCTCATGACAACCATCATCACCCCGTTATCATTATCACTAAGACAACCATCACCCCACGTCCACACCACCATCCTCACCATACAGGGCAACAACCATCACCCGCGCCATCATCATCACTTTGACAACAACCACCATTGCCCCTCCCCTATCACCTGTGCTTCAACATCTCCCAGCTCTCACCGTCAATCACTCGCGTGTCAAAATGGTTTGTCGGATTATTTCATGCACCTTCATCACTCAGCGAACGACACACACACACACACACACGCACGCCCACACACACACACACACACAAACACAAACGCACACATACACAAGCGCACATCAAAAGCACACACACATGGATGCAGGGACACACTGACACGAACGAACACATGCACACACACAAACCAAACGCACGCACAAACGCATGAGTCAGCAAAAAAGCGCACACGCAAACACAAATGCAAACACACACACAAACACACACACATAACACCCACCCACAGACAGACCAAACCAACGAGTTCCTTCGATGTCCGGCTGCATAAATAATCACCTCTATGATAATGTACGCTCATTAGATTCCCAGAGGATGATGAATGAAGGGGGAGAGCGGAGGAAGCGATGGGGAAGGGGGGAGAGGCGGAAGAAAGCCTGACAAAGAGAGACAAAAAGAGAGAGACCACGACGGTCCTCATGAATAACAGACAATGCCGTTATTAGTTAGATGCTTTTTTGCGTATCACAAAACAAGCATGGTTTTAATTATGTCGAGAGAATGAGGGAGATAGACTGAAGGGGTCACTGATACAGAAACAGGGGGAAGGCGGGCTACTCAGCTCAGCCCTTGCCGCTGATTGGCCAGGAGGATAGGTGAAGGCCAATCAGAAAGCAGCCCTGGTGGTCGCTTAAGTGAAAGGATTAAATTGGAAGCCTAGGTAGCTTGATTGGAGGTTAAATCGAGAAATTAGTTTTCTTACATCCCACCACGGGGATAATCCACTTCCTGTTGCCACGCTGCTGATGTGATGTCAGGAGATCAGTGTCAATATTATGTGTATCCAGTACGAAGTTAATGTATTCCCATTCCTATGTCATGTGGATATTGGTACAGCGCAGGTACCTGTATTAACTTCCAAAGGGACAATTCACCGTAATATTTTTAGATGGTCTGGCCATCTCTTCCCGGTAGATCAAACGAGCGCTAAAGAAAGCAATGATGTAGTACCATAAGACGGCAGTTCATATTATTTATAATCATTACAGCGCACACAGCTTTTGGCCGTGTTCTATCACAGATAATTCTAGAACACTCCAGGAGCTCCGGCGGGAGACTGGAAGCTCTAAATCTAAATGATATAATATAATATATAGACATCCATAAATATATTATATAATATCATGGCCAAAAAGCTTGTGTTCCTCTGGATGGAATTATTAATAAGGACTCGCATCGGGTACTCACCCGACGTCTCTGGTCCTGAGTCGAAGCCCACCGTTTCTTGCCCAATTCCTTCTCCAATATGGCCGAGAATCATACACAGGTATTTGTTTTGCAAACCCGCACCCGCCCGTACCGGCGAATTACATTCCCGCACCCTACCAGATCCGCTATAATTGATACTGACCGCCGACCCCGCACCCAAGGAAAACATTCAATGGAACGCGGGAAAATTACAACTATAATATATTTATTTATATAGCACCTGTGTAAAAACAATCGTTTTACAAAGTGGCTTTGACACACACAATTAAGGAAGACATTAAAGAGAGGACATTAATAGAAAAAAGAATAAATATAGACGAGTCACTAGTAAAAAGCAGTCTATAAAAGGTTTTAAAAGAGTTTACTGATTCAGCAGCCCTATCTCTGCAGGTCATTGCTCTCCAAGCCAGGGCGCCGTGGTGGAGAAAGCCGTGATCACCTTCTGGTCTTGGAGACCTCTTCCTTGAAGAGTAAGTAGGGCCCCGCCCGCAGATCTAAGGCTTTCTATATCTATCTTATATGGGTCGGTTATTATTACCGGGGGGCGGGGTTAGACCATGACGAGCCTTAAAAAGTATCCACAAATTCTTGAAATCGGTCCTAAAACAGATAGGGAGCAAGTGCCCAAAGAACTAGGACGTTATATTGAAGGCGTTGCTAAAACCATAGAAGTCTAGCTGCTGAATTTTGAACAACTGGAGCCGAGAGATGATTATGGTATGCCGAGTTAACAGAGAGTACAGTAATCCTAGACGTGAGAAGATGAGGGCATGGATTCATTTTCGATATTGGGTGATAAAAGAGTGATTGAATTTTGGAAATGTCTGAATGTGGTAGAGAAACATGATCTGTTAACAAATGTTAATGGTGAGATTGAAAGTTGATGAGGTCTGAATCTAAAATGACACCTAAGTTGCTGCAGTGGCCTTGATGATTGCCTGGGACAATGGCGACCAAGGCTGATGGGACTGGTGATGGATGTACGAGTTGAACAAGTATTATTCAATTTGAGTTGTAAGTAATGAACGTTATGGGCCATCCGCGTGACACTTTAAGACCAGTCTAAAACTGCAGCCAGAACTTCTCGATCGTTTGGTCTCAGCGGGAGTGATGGTATATCGGAATAATTTAGCGAGTGAGCATTATATTGAAAATAAAATACGACAAAATGGAACCGCGACACCATATTTATTTGGTTGTGGATGAAGAGCAGTTTGATGGGTGCCGCACATTCTGTTTAAAAGATAAAAGAAACCAACCAAGTGCGTGTCCTGATACCAAACAAAGATTTAAGACAATTATATATTGAGTACTCTAGTATCGAAGCGGCCACTTAGGTCTAAAAAAATGACACTCTCTCCTCTTCAGTAGTTAAAAGATTCCATTGGAACCTGAGGAGGCAGTATCAGTGCTGTGCAATGCCCTCAAACCGTGACTGAAGTTATTTTGGCCATAAAAGTTTTGAGGAAACAACTTTTTCTAAAACTTTTGATAAAAAATGAAAGATTTCGAAATTAATCTAAAATTATTAAGATCGAGGGGTCTAGGTTGGGTTTTCTTTAAAGGGTTGGTCTCGAAAGAATGCTAAAAGCAATGGAACAACACCATGGATTAAAGACCTCAAAGGGAATTCATGGAAAAGAGCATCAAACTTTAGCTATGTTGTCTGTCTTTTAAGATTTCGGGAAAGAAGGACATGAGACAGGTTTGAAAATAGATATCTATTTATACAAATGTTCTCTTCTGGCGGATAAAATGCTATTGGAGGGGTCGCAGCTGATGCTTAAGAGAATCTTGGGGGGTTTGCTCTTTAAAAATTGATAAAAAATCCTTACAGGTCTTTAGGTAGCATCATAAAAATTAAGAGGAGAAGAGGGGGTGGCTGAACTAAAAATCTTAATAAAACTCGTCGAAATTTTTTTTAAATCAGGTTAGAAAAATGGAACCTTTGCTTCTTTTTACTGCTGATTACTTTTTTTCATGATGTTTTTCAAATGTAATAAAAACTTGGAGTTCTATATATATAATCTACACCCTCTCTAATCTTGAGTTAATTGATTGAACAGCTGTTGATTGGTTGAAACCAGGGCTTTAATATTTTTAATTGAAAATTGGAGGCCAGCTCCTCTGCATTTAAAACAAAAACCACATTGAATAAAATCGTTTTGTTCCGACACACGATATCCATACATTTTAAATTATTTGATGCTACACCACGTGAATAAAACCAAATCTAATGTATGACCTTGAGTGCAGTGGTTCACACGTCTTGGTGAGATTCAAAAGATCTATAAAACATCTAAACTAGGGATAAAGCCCTGAGTGGGGCAGGCAGGATGGATCTTAACAACATTCCTAAAATAAGAGACTCAAATTTAGACATAAAATTTATATATCCGCTGAAAAACTCCCTGAAAAACACTGTTCGTTTTGGGTCTGATAATTGATAGGGATTAATACTGCTTTTTTGAGTGTATCCTAAGACCAAGTGTTCAAATGAGCAAAAGGCATTATATTACAACAGAGCATTTAAAATGATTTCTGAAAATTACTGCAACTCCGCCCACCCGTGATCCAGGGGTAGGGCCCCTGGGGGGCGTTCGCGACAACCGTAGGGGGCACTGGGACGTATTTCTTTTCATTGTTTTGGGGGGATTTTAAACTTTCATGGTATCAAAATTGGGTGAAAAAATGGTGACCTAAAGAAAAAAGCCTATTTTCATTTATTGAGTTTGGCTAACCCCTCCCCATCATCAAACTACTTTTACGTTGCCATGCCAGTGTAACATGTGTCAATATAGCGCAGCGCGGTTCGGGCCTGCACAGTGCCCCGACTCCGTTACATCAGCTATCTGCCGGATCGTAGCGCTGATTACAACGTATATCTCTATCTCTTAAGTTGAGTGTTCCGGCGTAAAATAACCTAGGGGCATTTTCCCAGTACATCAGCCAAATACCCCGTCAGAAGCATTTTTAGCAGATGGTCAACAGCTGGTCAATCGGGCTTAAGACCTATCAGCCAAATGGCTTAGCTACTAGCGGCGGATACGACGATTGTGGTTGAAACTCGGTAAATAGTATGACCCCATACGTGATAATGATCTGATTTACAAACTTGCTCAGTATACACATAAGGTCTTTACTCGACAACAACGAGGGCATTGGGAAGTTAGTAAGCCTACACCAGAGGTAGATTTAAAAAGAACGCTTGCCCTGAATGCTTCAACTCTCTGCTAGTACGGCGCACCTGCGGTCGACGTGCACTTCCAAATTTTCGGGGCGGACCGCGAGTGCTTATTTCTCAGCGTCTCGAATGCTTGTGATGGCGATGTTGACAGACTACAAGCCATGGTAAAGCGATGCTCCACGATCACTGTTACGAAGACGACACGCTCAATGGTAAGCTCTTCCGGCCATCGTTACGTCTCCATTTTCTAACGCAGCCTGGAATATGAAGTGGGGTTGCATCTATGTACCTACCTTTCACTCAGCTGATCGATACCGATCGAGTGGTCTGACTTTCTCTCACCCATTCTCACCCCTGCTGCTCAGCCGCACGGTGGGCTGTACACTAGCTGTTTCCCGATCACCAACGTTCCCGCCAGCGGAGCCGCTATGAAAACGTTTCGCCCAAATTATACAGTGTATAGAAGCATTCAGTATTATTTCATTTTCATAGCAGTTCGTATGATCTGTAATTCCCCCCTGGCTTTGTTCAGTTTACACTTGTAGTTTACTTTTACATTTACTAACGTTTCTGAAACCATCGGACCAGGAAGGAGCCCGTCGCGGCAGCACGCCGCTACTAGCAGAGAGTTGAAGCTATCAGGCAAGTGTTCTTTAAATATACTCCTGTTACTTACTAACTTCCAATGCTCCGTTTTGTGCCGTACGACCGATTGTGTACTACTGCAGAAGTTTGGGGTAACAAATCCAGAACATTATCTAGTGAGGGTCGAGTATCATTTACGAGATCAACACACCTTTCCTTCGCGCAGTACAAGACACTCGGCGATAGCCCGGCTTTATCTCTGATATCTGTGACCAGCGCTAAAATTGCTTCTGACGGGGACAAAGTATTTCTGATGTTCATGGTGAAAATGACCCGGGAGGAGTTAATTTTACGCCAACCATCCTTATAACAGTTCAATAACCAAACAACACAATCAAACAGATGACCCGATAGCAAGAAGAAAGAACATATCAAAACAAAAAAAAAAAAATCACGCCTATGTTCCTCCTCTCTTGCTGTGTTCAG
>OLKM01006207.1:0-14847 GCA_900291075.1 Melanogrammus aeglefinus | reverse complement strand
TGTTGTTATCAACTTAACGCCTTAATATTGATCTATTGGTACTTGACAGATAATTTAAATCCCTTCTCCTCTGGCTTTTGGCGGGCAGAGCTCTCCCAGGTTGGACATAGTCGATGAAGTATACTTATTGAGATGGAAGGTGCAAATCCTTGCAGCATCTTGAGAATCAAATAAAGCCATGTGGTAAGGCTTGCGCTCTCATACATCACTACGCTTCAGCGCCGACCTCGGCAAGCGTATTCCGTCGGAATACTCCTGCAACCTATTTAGAATCAGTCCACGGGTTAGCTAATTTGTTTTGGGAAAATAGTCTGCCTACGTTTACTTGTAGCAGATAAAACTGAGACGGGAAGAGGAGGGATAAAATTAGTCGGGCCACGAGGGCCTGGGACTTTATTTTTGGGGTACAGCGTGTTAAAAAGCTTATGCAGAGCTATAGAGCGTAAGAGATCATCGATAGCGAATGTCTAAATCCCTCACATGCGCTGTCGGAGCTTTGGCCTCCGTAGAGGTTCTGCCTCCAAATGAGCAGTAATGTCCGTCTGGGGTGTATCAGTCTCATGGTGTTTCTTCTAGCTACATCTGTGTGTTGTTGAGTTTCTGTGTGTCAGACTGGGGTGGGGGTTTCTACGTGTTTCTCAGCTTATTGTGTGCTGTGAGTCATGGTGTGTCAAGACTGGAAACACTCTTGGCCTTGGAGCCCCGGGCTGTTTGGCGAGTGTATATCCAGTCAGATAGATTGGGATGAGCCATTGTGAATGTGGCGTGGGCAATCTGAATGCCCCTAACCGTTGGGACATGTGGTTCTTGCACCATTGGCCTTAGACGGTTGCCTATATCTGTACTGTATATGTGGTTGTTGGTTTGTTGGTCAAACTTAGGGCATCAGGACGGCGGGAGCGAGAGCACGCCTTCACAGAAAGTTAAATAATGGGAAGAATAAATTGACTGAGTGTAGAACAGAGAAAGCGCTAAACGGCTACCACTAAACAAACACTGAACCGAGTCAAAAGAGGCGAAAGAGTGCTGGTGAGCCGGGGGAGGGACAAAAAGTATAAAGCGAGCACACTGCCCTCGACAACAATCTACGCGACTACTCTTCTTAATAGTTATATTTCTAAAAATTCCTATAGGTCTTATAGCTAGTCAAGCCTGTCTGGAGGACGGGTTTACCCTACAGCTCCGACCAGGCCTTTTGGGTCACCCGGTGAGGCAGCACGTAGGTCCAGGGCATGTGGACGAATTGTCCTTGCGTTTCTCCTAACAAAGGCTATCAATACAGGTACGCGTGCTGACGAGAGATCTCTGATGACAGCCGCCAGAAGATATAGTTCACTGGTGTCACGTGGGGATCCCCAGGTGACTATGTTTTGGCATTAGGTACTTGAAATGCGCATGCCTGAGGTGGAGATATCCATATACTTTAAGCACCACAGTAGGGATGTAGGGATGAAATAGAACCTCTGTTCCATCTCCCCTCGGACGATCGTGTGGTGGACTGTTGACACCTTAGGAGCTTGTGACGCTTGCATTGTTGAAGCCTTGGCCACATCCCCCTCTCTGCAGCTCTCATGCACCATAGTAATAAATAATAATAACTTAGGTAGTGCTTATGGAAAATGATTTATCAAGTATCAATTCATAAGCCGGGGTGAACACATAGCCTAGTTCAACAGTAATGCCCAGAGATTACCCCATTCCAGGTATCCGAAGCCGGAGATTGTGTTTGGTTGTGTTCTGAGATTTTCTGGTGTAAATTCCACTCAGTGTGTGTGTGGGGTCGCTGCTGTGCTGTCACCTGGGGAGCTCAGGTGCATGTAGAGGCGGCATGTTCATTCTCTTTGTTAGGTTTTGACCCGGAAGAGGCAAATGGTTTTTTGACCGCTGTTGGCGCGGAGGCGCTTCATGCCGCGCATGCCGCTGTCTGTTTTATTTGTTTTGCCTATTTTCTTTGTTTAATGGATAATGCACAGCAATAAACCCACTGTGTTGGCAATACTCAGGAACAGCGGTTGGACATTCATTCAATTGCGGGTATATAGGACGGAGAACCAGGTGAGGCGTGTCAACCAGCGCTCTATTCCGAGTTAGAAACCTCAGTAGCTCTAGTATCAGACTGAGCTCCTTTAATATTAGTCAAAAACCAGCACCAGTTGGAACTTTGTGGGACAGTCCGGCACGTTTGGTACGAACCGGAGGTGAGCGCAAGATGAGTGGAGCTTCTGGAAGCGGTTTGGACTTAGAGGGGGTTTGGAGAGCGTCTACCTGAGGACGCGGAGACGCTGGAGCCGCGGTGCTGAGGCGGAGCTGGCTGTTGTGAAACTCGGACCACCGGACCACCGGAGCAACGGAGCACGGGATCACCGCGCGGCGCCCAACGCACGGAGCGGAGGTATGTGTAGCGCTACACCGGTAAATGGCCATTCAAATTGTGTGCACACATAGCCGGGCATAAACCCAATGCATTGGTCGCCGAAGTGGGGGGAGCGAACAATAAACTTTGCGTCGGTTCTTTTTTGTTTTGCTGCGGACTGTTTATCAACTGACTATTCATGATGGAGAAGCGCGACGCTACGTCGGACATAATTAATGTTGCTGGGACTAATGTGCAAACAGTTAATAAATCCAGTAGTGTGGCTGGCGGTGTTGAACACAAACTCAAAAACAAGTGGTTAAACTCACTGCAAAGGCGCTTGCCAATGAATTAGACAGGTTACAATCTATCAGAAAAGCTAAGTTAAATAAAGCAGCCACCATAAGAAAGTCAATACAAAGTTTGATGTTAAAGCATGATAAAACAAAGGTACAGGATGCTCTTGATGAATTGTTTGAAGTGTGTTATGAAGTAAAAATATATGCATAACAATTTGTTGGGTTTGTTGCCACCAAAGGAAAAGGAAAACATGAAATATGGTTTAAGGCAAAAATGTTGCCTATTAATGAGTGTATTGCAAGCACAAAAATGTGGGTATCATGTGATGAAGGTAATGCAAATCAAAATGGTAATGTTGTGGATGACATCAATCCAAATGACAGTGTTTCAAATATTAGTAAACGCTCAAGCCATAGGAGCCGTAACAATGCAAGGTCAAGTACCGCATCCTCTGCAGCAATAAAGGCCGAGGCAGAAAAGGCAGCACTTGTTGCTCTGGCTGCAGCTTTAAAGGAAAAGCATGCCTTGGAGGAACAGGAACAGCAGCTGAAGAGGAAAAGAGAGCAGCTCGATCTGGAAGCTGAAATAGCTGCGACTGCTGCTAAGCTGTCTGTTTTGCAGAGAGGGGTCTGGCTGCAGACCTCCACCGTCAGGCTGCTTCCGGTGCAGGCTCCACCGTCAGGCTGCCTCCATTGTCAGGACAGGAAATAACAAACGTTTTGTGCGTCTCTTAAAAAAATGACTCCGGCGGAGGAGGAGGAGAAGGAGTAGTAGTAGTAGAAGAAGAAGAGGAGAGGTTGGACGAGGACGTTGAAAAAGATTGACGATTGAAAAGATTGACGTTACCGTTGGGACAACAAAGTAACAGAATATGTATCCATCAACCAGGTTGCATGTAGTCGTTTTACTAGCCGCGTTCGATGTGAACGCACGCACGCAAGTTACCAGCGTGGATGGGTTGTAGTTTTTTATGCTAACGGTGGCTAGCGGTTGACTGACGTCCAACTTATTTGTTGTCTAAATGAAAGTGACATGATGATTTAAAGGCTATCCTTCATTCCACTCGTTTTGTACTCTTCCTTATTGAAAAAAGAACATATAAAATATATATTTTAACGGCACTTTTGTCTGTGTTGTGTAGATGCATCACTCAATCTATGAGGAGGGTAAAGGGCTTCAAGTGGAACGCTGCACAACTTGTTTTTTACCTTTTATTGAATGGATCAGTGCACTTGACCATACAAAAAATCATTTTGTGTATTTATTTCCCAGGCCGTGCAAAAAACATCTTTGCTGTCCATCCAAGTTTTGAACAGTTTTGAACGTGGATTGGGAAAAATACACGAAGGACTGACACTGTTGAACACCGAATTTGAGAAGGTTTCCCATTCAAAGGCCTCTGCTGAAGCAGACCTCAGCATGATCTCAGAGGATCGCCTCACTGATGAACTCATGAAGCAAAAGGTACAGTTATTGATTTTTTTTGTATTTTTGAGATTTATTGTGTATTAATGTTTAAGTTGATTTCTCATTTTCTGTATTTAAAAAGGTTTCAACAGTAAGAAAGCTGTGCAAGGCCTGCAACCTGCGTGGACCTCATCACCCGACTCAGGGATGAAATGAATAACAGACACACGTTCGACAAGATCTTACAAAAGATCTGGGGAGCTTCTGGTAAGAATAACACATGGGTCATAAAAACACTTTGATTTGTTATTTGAACAATTTTATTCTTTATTAGCATTTACTTATAGCTTTTCAACTTTCCTTTAAAGGTGGCTGGTCAGTGATTCTGTGCCCTCATGGTGTTGTATACAGCTTAAAGTTTAACCTGAGGGCAGAGTCTCCAAGAGATTTCACCGATCTTCTTTTGTCCTGGAAACACCTCCCAAATGTTTCTGTCTACGATTTTGCTCGAGGTTTGGCCACTCACGCTAACCTCTGTGTCCCAACCACACTACCTTTTAAACCACACGAAGGTAGACTGGCTGCACCAACCCAAGACAATGTCACAGCAGCTCAGCAGGGAAAGCTTGACATTCCTCTTCCATGGTTGACTGAAAAGCTACAAAATCCTGATGTAGATGGGCATCCTTGCACTGGTTCTTCAGACCATTATGCCCTGTACGATAAATTCCACGAGGCCAACACCAGTGATCCAAGGGAGGTGTTAAGAAGGATAAACCTTGTCCCAGAACTGCAGGGTTCTTTGAATAGTCAAGTGGCCGAGCAGCTGTTTTCATCTCTGCAGAAAAACAACTATTTTCTTAACACATGGTCCCGCCGTCAACCCACATCTTTATGGTGAGAAACCTGGTGCATCATCGAAACAGCAACACAAATGTAAAACTTCTGAAAAAGCAGCTCAAGAGAGGACATGAATCACATACTCTGCATGACATTGTTCTCAATGAAATTGGACAAGCAGTATTAGGTAAGTCTGAAGTCAAGGATTCTTTTTATTTTACAGTTCAAGTTCATTGTATTTGACTTTAAAAAGGAGGATTTGTGTTTTTTCTTTTAGGGAGAGGATCAATTACCCCCTGTTTTGCAGCATCCTGAAGATAGAGATGAAAAAGATGTTGAGATGGTAGGGATGTTGTGTTTTATTACAAGGTTATTCTAACAAAGCTCATTGGGAGTGTCCCTTTGCTACTTATGCTGTTTTTTTGGTTGTTGTTTTTTTTTACATGAATAATAGTTTATGGCATGTTGTACAGTAGTTTTGCTATAGGGAGACTACCCTTTTCCTCTTTGTCTTTCCCATAGGACAATCTTGCGGCCAGGATGATTTCTGACTGCAGAAATTCAGCAGAGTGGGTTGGAAACGAACCAACATTTGCTTTCATCCATGGTGGAGTTGCCCAGTGCAGTCGGAATGGGAGAGGAGGAAATGGCAGAAGCTGCAAAGCAGTATGCCAGACTTTGATTTGAGGAGGACTGTTTCAATCTTGATGACCTGGAGAAAGATGACCTCCGGGAACCATTTAAGTTCAGGTTCTCCAATATCGAGGACATGTGGTTGTTTTGTGACGAGATTAGTGACAAACGAGGATACTTGGCATATGCTGAATGTAAAATGGAGTTGTAACAGTCAACAAAAGCTTAGCTGCAACCACCAGCCTACTTTTGACATCCACAGGAATGATTGAGGACATTATGTTTTTGTTTGTTTTTTTGTTCTATGTGCCAGTTATAGTGTCCAAAACCAGCAAATTTGTCATTTTATTTTCATTATGTTTTTTAAGTGAGCACTTTATTTTCATTATACCATTACTTGGTTAGTACTTTTTTAGGAAAATAACCGTTTACATACATACATTACATACATAAAAGTACCACTTTCATTTATATTATTTGTAAATAAACCTTTGTCTGCCTGTTGAAAACATGCAAACCGGCTTCTCAGTTTCCTCTGTGGCTTGGGAGTGAGGAAGGTGTCCACTCATTCATTTAATTTGTATCATTAAATCTATAGAACATCTCTGAATTTTCCATTAGACTAATTTTTATATGGGCTAATGTAAATATAGGGCTATGACTTTATGTTGACACTTGATGCAGGCTAATGCAATGCTGGTAGACTTATGCAACGTATAAATTCATGTTTTTCGTGTTAGTGTTGATTAATTAAAATAAACATTTATTAAAATAAATAACCAACAAAGCGGCTACAAAAGTGTGTCCTGACATGGCAGCCTGAGAGTAGAGCCTGCACGTATATGTGTATTTCAATTAATAAAGGTATTAAACGAGTGGACAGGACAGCAAAACATTAAATCCTCATGTAATTTTCCTTTACACAACAAATAATCTGATGGTCAGTCAACCGTTAGCCATCGTTAGCTTATCTGATCGTCAGTCAACCATTAGCCATCGTTAGCTATCTGATCGTCAGTCAACCGTTAGCCATCGTTAGCTTAACACATTTATTACAAACATCCACATTCATTCCAAACATCCACATTCGTTATTATCATTCGGTACTAAAAGTTTGTTATTTCCTGTCCTGACAGTGGAGGCAGCCTGACGGTGGAGCCTGCACCGGAAGCAGCCTGACGGTGGAGGTCTGCAGCAGACGCTCTTGGTTTTGCAGGCTTCACCACAGAGAAGTTTTTCTCAAGCACACAGCAATGGGATGAATTCTTATTTGGAGAAGGAGAAAAACAAACAACTGGAAAGGTCTGCCAACGCATTAAACCCTAGGCAAAAGAGTACCATCGTGTTGCATGGAAATCAACACAACAAAATGAGTCAAAATGGTCACTACCATCCAACAAAACCCTATTAAAGGATGTGCGACCCAAGGAAACTGAACAATGGGTTCAAGCTGCGTCAAAACATCAGCACAGCCAAAATGAACAGCAAAAAATAAATATGTCTGGAACTTCACTGCATTTTCAACACCAGTCATCATCTACTCCACCTACATACCATCACCACAGCAACCAAAGGCCACCTGACATACTTACCATCATGCAAAGGCAAAATGAAATAACAGCAGCTCTGGTACAGCAACAGCATATGATGTCACTGCCACCACGAGATATTCCCACATTTGAAGGGAACCCTCTCCTTTACAGGGCATTCATCAAAGCCTTTGAGCAAGGAGTCGAGGAAAAGGCAGGAAAAGCGGATTGTTTGTACTATCTGGAACAGTTCACAAGAGGACAGCCACGTGAATTGGTGCGCCAGCTGTCAACATTTGGCTCCAGAGCGTGGCTACGCAGTGGCAAAGGAACTTCTCCAGAAACATTTTGGAAATCAGTACAACATCGCAAGTGCTTATATGGGAAAGGCTTTGGGCTGGCAAACAATCAAATCTGAGGGCATGAAATCATTGCAAGCCTATTCCTTATTTCTACGTGGATGCTGCAATGTAATGGAAGAGCTTCAGTACACGCAGGAACTGGATATGCCAGTAAATATAAGAGCCATTGTGTCCAAACTGCCATTCAAAATGAGGGAGCAATGGAGGACTAAAGCTCATGACATAATGGAGACAACCAACCAACCAGCTTGCTTCATTAATATGGTCATCATGGTTATTGAGCGTCGTGTCAGAATTCTGTCTGACCCTTTGTTTGGAGAGATACAGGAGTCATCTGGTGTTGCTGGGATAAAGACTGTCACTGGGTTTAAAGCACAACCTAGAAACAAAATGAAAGGAAATGTTGTGGCCACCACGGTAACATATATGGAAGTGCCTGTAAAAATCAAAAGCTACATACTCTTGTTCATGAAATAGCTGAAATGCCTTTGTTGTGCTCGTGGCCACTCTTTGGAGGACTGCAAATAGTTCAAGGGAAATAAGTGTAACCCAGATATATTTTCAGTCAGCTAATGCTTTTCTGTTTTATCACTGTTTTTGGTGTGTGTCTCTTTAAGGGTTACGACCACTTTATGTTGCGGCAGCTTTACGACTGCTGTTTTACGGTGTGTGTTATTGTTACCGTGGAGACACGAAGTTTTCGCGGGTAGATCTTTTTCTTCAATGCCTGCAAGCAACGTGTGGTCTAGCTGTAATTCTCCTGCTGTTAAATTTTGGAGTTTAGCTTGTTAAAAGTATTTTTAAGTGAAATATTTACCGTACAAAGTACTCGGTTTTCTTTGGATAATATCCGGAAGTCCGTCGGCAACATTATCCCACAAGGACCGTTTGCAAGGAACTCCGCCGAGTGAAGGAACATTGACGAGACGCTGCCGCTGTTTCCTGAGTGCTTTCCTGTGGCTCGTGAGCTCGTGAGGAGCCGTCGTCATCTTCTGAATATTCCTGAGGATTGCAGGCAAAACTATTAAACCACCACACACATATAGAGCTCTATAATATTATTGCTGGCCAGCGTTTTACTTTATTTTGTTATTTTTTTTGTGCTAAAGACAATATAAGGACACTTCAAGATTTGTTCTATGTTCTATAAGAAGACCGTGTCGGTATCCATTTTGTTTTCATGGACTGAGAAAGATATATATATTTTTTATTTTATTTTTTTCTTATTCTAATTGAGGGTTACCAAAAATATAATCACATTACCATGTGATTTAAGGTTTACTGTTTTATGTTGTTCCTGACCTACATTGTGATCAAGTAAGATGCATTTCAGTTCAGCAAATGTTAAATAAAAACTGGATCGATAGTAAACTGCTATCACAACCCGAGTAAAGTCTGTTTATTGGTTACAGACGAAAATTGGCGCCCGAACAGGGACTGAAGTGTGTCTACTTGATCTTAAATATAAAAACTCTTTAAAGTATAATCATCTGAAAATTGTAAGGTTGGGTTAATTGAGAAAACAAAATGGAGTTTTGTGACATGTATGGTTTTGACCCAGAGCGCACAGTTATGCTTAAGGGTGTCCCAGCTAAGGTTAAACTGGAAGATGTAAAAAGGGTTTTTGCATTACTAGATGATGTTGTTGGAATGCATCACATTGACAGCCTTCCCAATACCATTCTGTGTCAGTTTAGCGAGTCTTTAACTCCAATGCTTCTAGACCGCGAGCATCCAGCTGATGACTCATATTGGGAGGTTATGCAGATAGATGAATACTGTCCACCTAAGTCAGTCAGTGAGCCACCCACAGATGATGTAGTGCCTCTTGCTCGTGCTATTAATGACATGACAGTCAATTTCAGAGAGCAGGTAAATGAGTTACGCTCTAACATACAACATGAGCCCCATTACTTTGAATCAAGTAGCAGTGAATCATATTTCTGGAAAAGGGGATAGTGACAAGGGCCCAGTAACTTCTACCCCAGCATCTGCTCTTAAAGCCCCGGCATTTAAAGCACAGTCTACCCCTAATCCAAGACCGGTTGTCTTCGGTGCTGATAGCTATTCATCCAGTCCAAGACAGGCCCCTAATGACACTCTGCTTGTTGACCCCCTCCCTGCAGATGTTCAGAGAGTAATCGTGGAACATATTGTAAAACACGACTCCCTGGTGTTCATTCCACCTGCAAGAGAACTGCGTCCATTCTCTGGAAATTCTCCTAAACCTTCCACAGAGGTGGATTACAAAGTGTGGCGGCTTAGAGCTAAGCAAGTAATAAATGACTCCAGCCTGTCAGAGGCACAGCAGCGACGTATGCTTCTTGATAGCCTTCATACCCCTGCTTTAAATGTGGCTTTCTCTATTGGAGCCCAAGCCCCACCAAGTGACTATCTCCATGAACTAGACAAGGCTTATGGTAACGTTACAGGAGGTGAGGAGCTGTATATTCAGTTCTTAGAGACCCATCAGGACAGTGGGGAGAAAGCATCCGACTACTTGCGTCGACTCCAAACCCTGTTACAGGAAGTAGTTGAAAATAAAGGTGTGGCTAAACAAAATGGTGATTCTCAACTTTTAAAGCAGTTCCTAAGAGGCTGCTGGGAAGACAGTATGATAACCACATTGCACCTAAAAGAACAACTCAATGACCCCTCCCAGAGCACGCCCACTTTCTCAGAGTTGCTGTTCAAAATAAGAAATTATGAGAAAGAAAGTCAGCTAAAGGAAATGAGGAAAAAGCGACATACTGCTGGGAGCACAACTAAAGTTCATACTAAGACACACCTAACTACTGATGAGTCTGAGCCCCCTAGCAACAAAGTCCTAGCGGTGTGCGATGCTAACACTAGGGAGCAGCTTGAGGAGAGAATCAGACTGTTAGAGGCTGAGTTAAAGCAAAGTGTCACTACTCAAAATGCCAATCCCCCCAGATATGATAGAGCAGGACGAAAGTTCTCACCGAAAGCAAAAGGCAGCAACACAGCTCCACCACTCCAAGCCGTGCCCACAGAGAATCTCATTAAAGCAGGCAGGTTTTGTTACAATTGTGGAGAGGAGTCGCATATGATGCCGCAATGCACAAACCAAACTAATGCTGTGCTTGTGCAGAAGAAACTTTGTGAGAGACACCAAACTAGACAAACCCAACGTCCACTAAGCTACCAACAGACAAGCCCCCAGCCAAATCTGTCTTTAAACAGTTAAGGGCTCCTGCTGTGGGACAAGCAGGAGCTCAGTGTCAAACTAGTTCCCCTGTTTTGAGCCAGTGCATGCATGAACCCCCAAATGCATCAGCAACTATTCAGATTCCAGCAGGACTTGTTGGAGAGCCTTGTGATAGTGAAGCATGGTTAGATGGAGTCCAATGCAATTGCATAATTGACACAGGGTCTCAAGTAACAATCATATCCCAGTCATTTTATTCCCGTTACCTTTCCCACCGACAGTTATTCTCTATTAAAGATGCCCTAAACATTGAAGGTGCAGCGGGACAAAAGGTTCCATATTTGGGCTATGTTGAAGTGGATGTGCAGTTCCCTAAAGATAAATGTGGCACAAACCAATGTTTTCACATCCTAGCTTTAGTAAGCCCAGATCAGTCATACAATGACAAGCATTCTTTGCTTGTAGGTACTAATGTCCTGCGTCCAATGATCCAAGACTGCATTAAGCAAGGCGGAACTAAGTTCCCAGAAACCCTTCCTATCCAGGCCAGCTGGCTAATGGCTTATGCAGAGTGTGACAACCGGACTGACTCCCAAACAAAAGACGCCAAAGTTCTGCGTGTAAGGCTCAGCAGCAAAGTACCCATACGCTTGAAGCGTGGCGAGCTTTGTACTTTAAAGGGCATCTGTCACAATAAACCTGGTGAAGGTGAGTTCCAAGCTCTTGTGGGTGGTACGGAGGAAATACCCACGCCAGGAGGCCTGATCGTCTATGACCAGATAGTGGATGTAAAGCCTCAATCCCACAATAAATTTAAGCTTGCTGTCAAAAATATTTCTCAGCGTGACATCACCTTATACCCAAAAACAGTCATTGCTGAGTGCTCTCCCATTGACTGGGCAGTGCCCGTTTCACACTTTGACCAGAACAAACAGTCAGATGTTGCCCTTCCACAGACACATGCTCTGTCGGTGTCACAAAATGAAAAGATCAATTCAGCAGCTGAAATCTTCTATCCTGATTTCAGCGACAGCCCCATAGCACCAGAACTAAGGGAGCACATACAGGCTAGAATAAACAAAGAAGTGCCAGATGCGTTTTCTAGACATGATCTAGATGTTGGTAACATTGCAGGAGTCACTCATCGCATAGAGCTTGACCCTCATGTACCATTCAAAGAGCGAACTCGACATGTCTCACCTGCCGACTTCAATGACTTAAAAAGGCATCTCCAAGACCTTTTGGCCATAGGCATCATAGAGGAATCACATAGCCCCTACGCCTCTCCAATTGTTCTTGTCCGGAAAAAGAACGGAGATCTGCGAATGGTGGTGGATTACCGCAGACTGAACAACTTGACTAAAAAAGATGCCTACCCATTACCCCGTATAGAGGAGACATTCTCCCTGCTGTCAGGCTCAAAATGGTTCACTGTACTTGATCTAAAGAGTGGGTACTATCAGATGGAGGTTGAACCCTCTGATCGGCCAAAGACAGCATTCACAACACCCTTTGGAACATGGCAATTTCGGAGAATGCCCCAAGGCCTGACCAACTCTCCAGCAACCTTCCAGCGAACCATGGAGAAGGTGATGCAAGGTATCAACCTCCAAGAGGTTGTTGCTTTCCTCGACGATCTCATAATATTCTCTAGCTCTTTGGAGGAACATGAGGAGAGATTAATGAAGGTTCTCAAACGCGTCTCTGATTTTGGCCTCAAACTGTCCCCTTCCAAATGCAAATTCTTCCAGACCTCTGTGAAATACCTAGGGCATGTGATATCTGCTGAGGGAATCCAACCCGATCCTGACAAAGTTGCTGCTGTAAAAGAATGGCCCCGGCCTCAAACAGCCAAAGAGCTTCGGTCATTTTTAGGTTTCACAGGGTATTACCGAAGATTTGTGAGAGAGTATGCCAGGGTTGTTAGGCCACTAAATGATTTGTTGAAAGGAGATCTAGCGCCCAGGCACAAAGGCCCTAACTCCTGGCCAAGAAAACAGTCACATCCACTTGGTGCATTATGGACCGCGGATTGCCAAGCAGCATTTGAGCTCATTATTGAGAAATTAACATCTGCCCCTGTGCTTGCGTTTTCCAACTGGCAGCTCCCATATGTGCTGCACTCCACACTGACGCCAGTATGACCGGTTTTAGGTGCAGCCCTGTATCAGGTCCAAGATGGCCAAACCCGAGTGGTAGCATACGCCAGTCGTGGCCTCTCTAAAAGTGAGAAAAACTACCCCGTGCATAAGTTAGAATTTCTCGCCCTTAAATGGGCGGTCAGTGAAAAGTTTCATGACTATTTGTACGGGGCTAACTTCAAAGTGCTAACGGATAATAATCCTCTGACATACGTGTTGACAAGTGCAAAGTTAGATGCCGCGAGCCACAGATGGCTTGCTTCTCTATCATTGTTCAACTTTGATATCCATTACAAATCTGGTGTGCTGAATATCGATGCTGATGGGCTCTCGAGGAGGCCTCATGAACCATCCGAAGACGATGATGAGTCTCGAGAGATGGACCAGAGAATCTCCGGTATGCTAGATCGCGCTAGCCTCTCACTTGAGTTCCAGGTTTTGGATGGGGAGACAGTGAGCACTCTTTGTTGCGCCACGGTGGTCAGTGTTCATGCAGTTTCACAAGATAATCAGGATCCGGATAGTGTCATACCTGCAGTGGAAACTCTCTTGTGTCATGAAAGTGCGGTCCCTGATGATCTGGAAGATCCAGTCCCTGGGCCAGGACAATCAGCTCTGCCAGAAATGTCTATGGAGGACTGGCATCAGTTGCAGAGGGAAGACGCAGCATTGGCACAAGTTATTTGTATACTGGAAGAGCAGCCTGACACTGAGGTATTGTGATAAACGTCTGTGGAGCCAGAGGTTGCTTCAACTCTTACGTGAGAGATTCAAACTCTCTTGAAGGATGTATATAAGTGTTTATGCCGCAAGGTTCTCAACCAAAGAGGTTGAAGCATTTCATCAACTTGTAATACCCAGTAGTCACAAGGAAGAAACGACCTTCCAAGGTATTCATGATGAGACAGGCCCACGGGTATCGAAAGAACTTTGGAAACTAGCTAGAGCAAGGTTCTACTGGCCGGAAGATGGCGAAATCACTTGAGACAAAGTGCCAAAAGCTGTGGAAAGATGTGTCAGACGAAAATCTAAGAGTGCAAAAGGCATCCATAGTCAACCATCAAGGTCAGTGGTCCCTTGAGTAGTCGTATGATTTTCTGACAATGAACCTGACACTCAAGAGACACTAGAAACATATCTGGTCTAATTGACACTTTACAAAATATGCACAGGCATATACGAGGACTAGAGACGCAGGACAGCCAAGGGCTGTCTTGCCCACAGTGGTTATGGGAAAACTTCATTGTTCACTATGTTGTTCCCCGGGGCAGGGCTTGGATAGTGATCCAAGGAGCCTGTTTTGGAGTTTTCAGAATTGTAGGGAACTTTGTTAACATGCTTGGAAATTCGGCCAAGTCTCGCACAAACACCTCCACCGAGAGATCCGGAGTTAGAACGGATTCACAGGGACTCTTTCTCGACCTCTTGGGACGCTGGAGGAAAAGAGGAGGAAATGGAGGAATATGTCAAGCCCTTGTAACATGGCTCTATAATTGTACACGGAAACGATGTGGGACTTGAGCGAGGCCTCTACTCATGTTTGGGGCAGAAGGAAGGCCGCGTTCTTCCCATTGAACCTCGGTTTTGGGCATCAAAACCCTGGAGGGTCAAAAACCCCAAAACGCACACACAATATTGTGCGGAGAACCTTAAAAGAAAAGACTCAAGACACGGCATATTGAGGCTAGGCGTCAAGGGAAAATGCTTGAACGGCAGTTGTTGAAACAAAAGGCCGCTGGGATGAGCTAAGGTGGGGACCGCCTTTGCCTAGAGGTAGGGGATCGAAGTCCTTTGTGAGGATCTGAGGTCTCAGAAAGAAGCAACAAATCTCTGGACAAATGGGGAATCCACTGTTTTAGTTTGGTCCAAACAGCCGGATTGGGGGATCCTGTGGTTATGTTGTTCAAGGGCCAGATAATGGTGGAGGGCAGGAGGGGGGCGGGGTTTTGCATGAGTGATATGCTTTTCCCTGTGGTTTCCTGGCAACTTTAGGGCGGATTCCTGTGAGTTACTTGTTGTGCAAGGCAATCCCGGACTCAAGTTTCCTAGGTGGGGAACTGATTGAGGGAATATTGAGGATGATCTTGTCTTCAATGGACAGTTGGGATCAAGG
>OLKM01006206.1:0-14847 GCA_900291075.1 Melanogrammus aeglefinus | reverse complement strand
TTGGTCTTTCGGTAGTTTCTATCACTAAAAGAGGCGCAGACTGCGTCTGAAACCAGTTTTACGAAGTGAATATCGTCACTTCGGAATTTACAGAACACAGCAAGGATTGCCACGTATCTGTTGGCATCAGCCGGCCTACTGCCCGCACCCAACAGCCCGGCACACCAACGCCCCGGCCTCATCAACTGCCCAGCCACCAAGCCCAGCACCACATCAGCCCGGCCCATCAACTGCCCCAGCACCACCAACAGCCGGCACCACCAACAGCCCCGGCCCCATCAACTGCCGGCACCCAACGCCCGCCCACAAGCCCGGACCCACGCCCGGCCCACGCCCCGGCCATCACTGCCCCGGCACCCCACAGCCGGCACCACCAGCGCCGGCACCCACGCCCCGGACCATCAACTTGCCCGGCACCAACTCCCCGGCACCACCAACGCCCGGCACACCACTGCCCCGGCACACAACAGCCGGCCCACCACTGCCCCGGCACACAACAGCCGGCACAGCCATTGACCCGGACCTCAATCCGGCACACCACGCCCCGGCACCCATCGCCCCGGCCCCTCACTGCCCAGCACCACCAACGGCCCGGCCACCAACAGCCCCGGCCCCATCAACTGCCCCGGTCCCCACAGCCGGCACCACCAACAGCCCGGCACCCACGCCCGGCCCCAACCGCCCCGGCCCCCAACAGCCCGGCCACCACAGCCCGCACCACAACAGCCGGCACCACCAACTCAAGCCGCGCCCAGCGTCAGGCTCTGTCTGCATCACCGACTCAGCACCAGCATATTGAAACTGTAGTTTCGAATATTTATTCTGTCTTTAATGTAAAAAACAGTTCCTAACATACTCGTTTTTATGTAGTCATCCCTGCACTGTAATTGACAGACCTATTTAGAAGAGGACAGTGTTAAATGGTTGTTTATGTGGTCGGGAAAATTATGTTTTTACTATTATTGGGTTTTGTTTTTATTATTAAATTCACATGTTGTTTATGTTTGTTTTATGTAAAGCACAATGAGGTGCCCCTGGGCATGAATTTGCACTTAATAAATGAAGCTGCTTGCCTTGCTATGTGTGCTGGGATGCGGGACGGTCGTGAGGCCTGTTGCTGTGTAAATTGTTTGTCAAGGTGTTTTTATGGGACTTGCCCGAACGCACTGGTTTGGAGCTTAGAAGTGAGGTATATTTTTTTGTGATGAATTACCAATAATTTGAAAGTAATTCCGCTATTCTGTTAATTTAATATGTGTATTATGTGTCTGCTAAAATATTTTAACTGGTTTATTTTAAGCATGTTAACAATTGCAAATCATTTTACTGGTCATAGATGCTTACTTGCCTGTGGCCGTCGACACATTGCCACATCTAAGGGGAGGCGCTTCTATTGAATACATTTGGAATTACCTATTATGGAACGGAATATTCCACGATTCGGTTAGTTGCGGACTCCTTGTCACATATTCTGTAAACAGTATTTGATTGTTGGGCTTGCAAGTCAAAGGTTTTGTATTGTGTAAACTTTTTCAGTGGATCCGAATTATGAGTGCTG
This sequence comes from Melanogrammus aeglefinus, assembly GCA_900291075.1. Taxonomy (NCBI): domain Eukaryota; kingdom Metazoa; phylum Chordata; class Actinopteri; order Gadiformes; family Gadidae; genus Melanogrammus; species Melanogrammus aeglefinus. The sequence continues at coordinate 13,289 of OLKM01006206.1, read as the reverse complement.
TTTGGTGTTGTGCGACACCATCACTGGTTCTGGTTGTAAGTTTGACTTTTTCATGCTTTGAGCACATATTTACCGTTACTACTTACGTTAATGTTATCTTTTGCCTTATGTTTAGTCGGTAACTTGTTCATTTGCACTTGTACCAAGGTTCTTGTTTATGCCACTACAGTAGAGCTCTTTTGTTGGTTTTGAGACCATGCCCAGCAGCGTTTTTTTAATGTTCTTCGTGGACAAACGTATCGTTGTACAATATCTTGGTCTTTATGTGCCAGGTAATTATCATCGGAAAGCCTCCTGTCGGGGATGGATTCACTTGGAGAAACTGTGCAAGCTGAAAGGGCAGGATGTAACAGGTTACACTTTATTGTGGCTTTCAGATTTAATACCTTTGTCACATTTACTATAGATGTAGGGCTGTTATGGTGAAGTATTTCTCGTGATATAGCCAGAGAATAGCTGTACTGCTGGTGGGCCAGGGAGCAATTGCAGAATGATATGACTAAGGGACTAAATGCGATGTATGTCAACATGTCAATGCAAGTTGTCCTGCGCTTGCAACATTATAGTGTATACACAGTGATAGGGACAATTGTGTAGTCTTTTCTTTGAAATCTGGTTGTTGGGAAGGATAGTTGTTTTTTACCTGGACAACCACTTCTTCTATTTCTCTCCTTTTTGTGACTGAGGACATTGGTAATATTATTTTCTTTCTTTATTGTGTCTCTTTGCACTTTGAATTTATAGCACTATAATGTGATGCTTGGAGTTTAGTCTAAATCAATTACGTATATTCAAACATATTTTGTTTTTTTAGAGCATTAATGAGGAAGAAAGGGTAATGTGTCCAGAGGAAAATTGGACAGTGGCCTCATCCACACAACAAGACGCACTCTTGTGGGGTTTCTTTGCCTCAAGGTATGGAAAAATTGCCCTTTCTACTACATGATGTTTGCCAGATATAAAGTGGTGCTTCTCAGATAAACTATATATTTAGATTTGTATGTGTAGGTAAATGATAACTTGTTTTTTAATATCAGTTCATGGGAGAAAAATTTGCGGGGAGAAGTACCCATTCCTGTTGGCCAAAAAGATCGTGGCGGAGTTCGTCGGCATTGCCACACTCTTCTTCGGGAATCTGGTAGTTTATATTAAACCCATCTCCACAGTTGGAAATGAAACATCTTGACTACTAGGTTAGTATCTCTGAAATACAAAAAATAACAATTGCCGGGGAACTCAAAAGAAATATTCTTGTCCTTCACAAATGTTGCCCTCTTTCAATACTTTATCTTTTTTTTGTGAAGATGATCATGACAACCTCTGCTGCAACTGCTTGGAGAGGAAAAATCAGTTGACAGTGGAGAGGAGAGCTGACATGGGTATTTTATGCATAGTGTGGTCCTGTGGTTTGATCTATTTTATCTTTACTCATGCAAATGCCAGTATTTCACTGCCTGAAGAGATATTTCCAAAAACATTTCCTATGGGCAGCAAAAACAATTGTATTTTTGCACATTTTGCCACTTATTTGTGCTGTGGCAGTTTTCTTTAATTTTCATGCAGTGTTAAATGTTTTTGCATCGATATCCTGTGATGCTGTGGACCGGTTTGTTTCCCATGCTGCGTTGGAGGCCAAGACAGAGGACCAATTTTTATCGTGCGATGCTAAGGAAAGGAAAGGAGTGTGTATTATATAAAATAAGAATTTTCTATTGACAGTTTATTTTCTTTTTTTATTATTTTTGATTGTTTTTGTTGATGTGTTAAATCTTGAAATGTTGCATATTTTGTGTCGATTGGGGGATTTGATATACTGTTTGTTTCTAAAGTTGTATTAATTCTTTTACTTGTCTGGCTCCTTTCCTATGGAAGAGGGGAACGGTATCTGACAGTAATATCAAGCTATCGATGTGTTCCCCCTGTTCTATGGTCACATTTTCGTCTCAGCTGGCGCAAATCACAGCACTTTCTGTTTGTTCTAATAAAGTTAGTTAGTATGGCTTTGAATAGTTGTGTGAGCCTCCTTTCTATGAACAGAGGGGAACGGTATCTGGACAGTAATATTCCAAGCTGTCGGATGTGTTTCCCCTGTTTCTAATGGTCAAATCTTGTGTGATCACTAGCCTGAAATCACAGACTTATCTGTGTGGTGTAATAAGTCGCAGTATGAATTTGGAAAGATGTGTGAGCCTCCTTTCTATGGAACAGAAGGGGGAACGGTATCTGACAGTAATATGCCCAGCTGTCAAGGATGCGTTCCCCTGTTCTAATGGTCAAATTGAGTGATATCAGCCTGAAAAATCAGGCACTTATTGTTGTGGGGTTATAAGTCCAGCAGTATGAATTTGAAAGATGTGTGAGCCTCCTTTCCTATGGAACAGAGGGGGAACGGTTATCTGACAGTAATATTCCAAGCTGGTCAGGATGCGTTTCCCCTGTTCTAATGGTCAAATTGAGTGAATATCAGCTGAAAATCACAGCACTTATCTGTTGTGGGGGTAATGAAGTCAGCAGTAATGAAATTTGAAAGATGTGTGAGCCTCCTTTTCCTATGGAACAGAGGGGGAACGGTATCTGACAGTATATATCCCAGCTATCAGGATGCGTTCCCCTGTTCTAGAGTGGGGTCAAATGTGAGTGCTATCCAGCCTGAAAAATCACAGCACTTATCTGTGTGGGTAATAAGTCAGCAGTATGAATTTGGAAAAGATGTGTGAGCCTCCTTTTCCTATGGAAACAGAGGGGGAACGGTACTGATCAGTAAATTCACAAGCTATCAGAGATGCGTTCCCCCTGTTCTAAATGGTCAAATTGAGTGATATCAGCCTGAAAATCACCAGCACTTTTATCTGTTGTGGGGTAAATAAGTCAGCAGTATGAATTTGAAAGATGTGATGAAGCTCTCCTTTCCTTGGAACAGAGGGGGAACGGTATCTGACAGTAATATTCCAAGCTATCAGGATGCGTTCCCCCTGTTCTAAATGGTCAAATTGAGTGATATCAGCCTGAAAATCACAAGCACTTATCTGTTTGTGGGGTAATAAGTCAGCAGTATGAATTTGGAAAGATGTGTGAGCCTCCTTTCTATGGGACACAGGGGGAACGGTATTGACAGTAGTATTCCCAAGCTATCAGGATGCGTTTCCCCTGTTCTAAAATGGGTCAAATTGAGTATATCAGCCTGAAAATCACAGCACTTATCTGTTGTGGGGTAATAAGTCAGCAGTAATGATTTCAAAGGTGTGTGAGCCTCCTTTCTATGGAAACAGAGGGGGAACGGTATCTGACAGTAATATTCCAAGCTATCAGGATGTGTTCCCCCTGTTTAAATGGTCCAATTTAATGATATCAGCCTGCAAATCACAGCACTTATCTGTTGTGGGGTAATAAGTCAGCAGTATGAAATTTGAAAAGATGTGTGAGCCTCCTTTTCCTATGGAACAGAGGGGGAACGGTATCTGACAGTAATATTTCCAAGCTATCAGGAATGCGTTCCCCCTGTTCTAAATGGTCAAATTTAATGATATCAGCCTGAAAATCACAGCACTTATCTGTTGTGGGGTAATAAGTCAGCAGTATGAATTTGAAAGATGTGTGAGCCTCCTTTCCTATGGAACAGAGGGGGAACGGTATCTGACAGTAATATTCCAAGCTGTCAGGATCCGTTCCCCTGTTCTAAATGGTCAATTGAATGATATCAGCCTGAAAATCACAGCACTTATCTGTTGTGGGGTAATAGGTCAGCAGTATGAATTTGAAAGATGTGTGAGCCTCCTTTCCTATGGAACAGAGGGGGAACGGTATCTGACAGTAATATTCCAAGCTGTCAGGATGCGTTCCCCCTGTTCTAAATGGTCAAATTGAGTGATATCAGCCTGAAAATCACAGCACTTATCTGTTGTGGGGTAATAAGTCAGCAGTATGAATTTCAAAGGTGTGTGAGCCTCCTTTCCTATGGAACAGAGGGGGAACGGTATCTGACAGTAATATTCCAAGCTATCAGGATGTGTTCCCCCTGTTCTAAATGGTCAAATTTAATGATATCAGCCTGCAAATCACAGCACTTATCTGTTGTGGGGTAATAAGTCAGCAGTATGAATTTGAAAGATGTGTGAGCCTCCTTTCCTATGGAACAGAGGGGGAACGGTATCTGACAGTAATATTCCAAGCTGTCAGGATCCGTTCCCCCTGTTCTAAATGGTCAAATTGAATGATATCAGCCTGAAAATCACAGCACTTATCTGTTGTGGGGTAATAGGTCAGCAGTATGAATTTGAAAGATGTGTGAGCCTCCTTTCCTATGGAACAGAGGGGGAACGGTATCTGACAGTAATATTCCAAGCTGTCAGGATGCGTTCCCCCTGTTCTAAATGGTCAAATTGAGTGATATCAGCCTGAAAATCACAGCACTTATCTGTTGTGGGGTAAATAAGTCAGCGCAGTTATGAATTTCAAAGGTGTGTGAGCCTCCTTTTCCTATGGAACAGAGGGGGAACGGTATTCTGACAGTAATATTTTCCAAGCTATCAGGATGTGTTCCCCCTGTTCTAAATGGTCAAATTTAATGATATCAGCCTGCAAATCACAGCACTTATCTGTTGTGGGGGTAATAAGTCAGCAGTATGAATTTGAAAGATGTGTGAGCCTCCTTTCCTATGGAACAGAGGGGGAACGGTATCTGACAGTAATATTCCAAGCTGTCAGGATGCGTTCCCCCTGTTCTAAATGGTCAAATTGAGTGATATCAGCCTGAAAATCACAGCACTTATCTGTTGTGGGGTAATAAGTCAGCAGTATGAATTTCAAAGATGTGTGAGCCTCCTTTCCTATGGAACAGAGGGGGAACGGTATCTGACAGTAATATTCCTAGCTGTCAGGATGCGTTCCCCCTGTTCTAAATGGTCAAATTGAATGATATCAGCCTGAAAATCACAGCACTTATCTGTTGTGGGGTAATAAGTCAGCAGTATGAATTTGAAAGATGTGTGAGCCTCCTTTCCTATGGAACGAGAGGGGGAACGGTATCTGACAGTAATATTCCTAGCTGTCAGGATGCGTTCCCCCTGTTCTAAATGGTCAAATTGAATATGATATCAGCCTGAAAATCACAGCACTTATCTGTTGTGGGGTAATAAGTCAGCAGTATGAATTTGAAAGATGTGTGAGCCTCCTTTCCTATGGAACAGAGGGGGAACGGTATCTGACAGTAATATTCCAAGCTGTCAGGATTGCGTTCCCCCTGTTCTAAATGGTCAAATTGAGTGATATCAGCCTGAAAATCACAGCACTTATCTTGTTGTGGGGTAATAAGTCAGCAGTATGAATTTGAAAGATGTGTGAGCCTCCTTTCCTATGGAACAGAGGGGGAACGGTATCTGACAGTAATATTCCAAGCTGTCAGGATGCGTTCCCCTGTTCTAAATGGTCAAATTTGAGTGATATCAGCCTGAAAATCACAGCACTTATCTGTTTGTGGGGTAATTAAGTCAGCAGTATGAATTTGAAAGATGTGTGAGCCTCCTTTCCTATGGAACAGAGGGGGGAACGGTAATCTGACAGTAATATTCCAAGCTGTTCAGGATGAGTTCCCCCTGTTCTAAAATGGTCAAATTGAGTGATATCAGCCTGAAAATCACAGCACTTATCTGTTGTGGGGTAATAAGTCACAGCAGTATGAATTTGAAAGATGTGTGAGCCTCCTTTTCCTATGGAAGAGAGGGGGAACGGTATCTGACAGTAATATTCCAAGCTATCAGGATGTGTTCCCCCTGCTCTAAATGGTCAAATTTAATGATATCAGCCTGAAAATCACAGCACTTATCTGTTGTGGGGTAATAAGTCAGCAGTATGAATTTGAAAGATGATGTGTGAGCCTCCTTTCCTATGGAACAGAGGGGGAACGGTATCTGACAGTAATATTCCAAGCTATCAGGATGCGTTCCCCCTGTTCTAAATGGTCAAATTGAGTGATATCAGCCTGAAAATCACAGCACTTATCTGTTGTGGGGTAATAAGTCAGCAGTATGAATTTGAAAGATGTGTGAGCCTCCTTTCCTATGGAACAGAGGGGGAACGGTATCTGACAGTAATATTCCAAGCTATCAGGATGTGTTCCCCCTGTTCTAAATGGTCAAATTTAATGATATCAGCCTGAAAATCACAGCACTTATCTGTTGTGGGGTAATAAGTCAGCAGTATGAATTTGAAAGATGTGTGAGCCTCCTTTCCTATGGAACAGAGGGGGAACGGTATCTGACAGTAATATTCCAAGCTATCAGGATGCGCGTTCCCCCTGTTCTAAATGGTTCAAATTGAGTGATATCAGCCTGAAAAATCACAGCACTTATCTGTTGTGGGGTAAATAAGTCAGCAGTATGAATTTGAAAGATGTGTGAGCCTCCTTTCCTATGGAACAGAGGGGGAACGGTATCTGACAGTAATATTCCAAGCTGTCAGGATGCGTTCCCCCTGTTCTAAATGGTCAAATTGAGTGATATCAGCCCTGAAAATCACAGCACTTATTCTGTTGTGGGGAAAGAAGTCAGCAGTATGAATTTTCAAAGATGTGTGAGCCTCCTTTCCTATGGAACAGAGGGGGAACTGTATCTGAAAGTATTATGAATGAGCACACTTCCTTCCAAAAGTCCATAACATTCAAAATGAAAAGTCTCTCACGAAAATAAATGAATTTAATGATAGAAATCTACAATACAACATCTTCAGATAAAACTCGCTAAAAAAAAGTCAGTTTTGAACCTTAGCTCTCTCCGTAGTGCCTCTGTGGTACGAGCACAGCAGCTCGTGGGCGAGCTTTTTGTGTACGCGCGCTTCCTTCGCTCTTCGGGTAATTTCGGACGGGGGCGGGGACTAGGGGAAACACATCTCGATGGGGAAACCGATCTCGACACAACACCGGTACCTCGGTCCAACCGATCAACAACCCGGGAATAACGCCGCCGATCCGCCGTCCCGCAGCGGTGAGTCAATCTCTCCTCCCCGCCACACAGCGCTGCATCCCGGCTGTAGCTCCAGCTAAACCCGCTATTTTACGACGCGCGTGTGTGTGTGTGTGTGTGTGTGTGTGTGTGTGTGTGTGTGTGTGTGTGTGTGTGTGTGTGTGTGTGTGTGTGTGTGTGTGTGTGTGTGTGTGTGTGTGTGTGTGTGTGTGTGTGTGTGTGTGTGTGTGTGTGTGTGTGTGTGTGTGTGTGTGTGTGTGCGGGGGGGGGGGGGATTCCTCCTCTGTTCTCGGTACTGAGATGCGGGCTTCAGACAGCTGGGGGCCTGGGCCTCGGCCTGTGTGTGTGTTGTGTTTTTGTACTCTGGTGCAACGGGTAGCTCGTGCTAAACGTGTCGTCGGGCCTGTTCGGTGTTTCGGTTTGCTCCGTTTCGGCCTAAACACCGACCGACCACAGGATGATGACCCGGAGCACAAGGCGTGGCGTGCCGCGGATATGGGCGTGTTCTGTAGCCGCACAACCACACGGCTCTCAATCTGGAAAACTGTGTGTGCGTGTGTGCGTTGTGTGCGTGTGTCTGTGTGTCTGTGTGTCTGTTTGTTTGTCTATCCGTCTGTGTGACTTAATTTTCGGCTGTCTGTCTGCTGTCACCCTTCATCACAAATGAGGTCTGGTTCTGTTGTAGCATCTGTATGAGAGTCCTCAAATCAGATAGGCAGGAGGTATAAGTATCCTACGTTTTTTTTATTATTATTTTTTTGTTTATTATTATACAGGAAATATTAATGGTTCCAAAGTTACAATTGAAAACGGGCCTGACTCAGTATGAAGCTGATATCCAGCAGGTTCCTGTTCTGCAGCACATAAAACATAATAGATACAACGACATATCACACGTCACATAGCGCACCAGACATCAGTAGGACAATCACATATACTGTGGTCTATAAACAGTCAGTGTTTGCAAGTGTAGGTATTGAGGAGTTTTTATGCCTTTTTGAACTGTGTGATGGATTGTAATGCTGTAATATGTCCAGGGATGCCGTTCCAGACGTTGTTATTATAGTAGTTTATAAGTAGTAATACCTTATTGTAGTAGTTTATAGGTATAAGTTCGTTATGGTAGTAGTTTATAGGTTGTAGTGTTTGTTGTAGTCATTTATAGGTCGTAGTAGGTTGTGGTAGTAGTTTATAGGTTGTATGTTATGGTAGGTATGTTATGGTACTAGTTTATAGATTGTAGTAGGTTGTAGTTTATTGGTAGTAGTACATATAAGGTAGTAATTTATGGGTAGTAGTACCTTATTGTAGTAGTTCATGGATAGTAGTACATTATGGTATTAGTTAATAGGGCATAGTACATTGCAGGTAGTAGTACGTTATGGTAGTGGTTTATATATCATAGTAGGTTGTAGTTTATAATTAGTATTTTATGGTAGTAGTTGTCAGAGTATTAGAGTGTTTACGGTACTCTGCTTTACGGCTGTCGTAACGTAGCTGTTGACGTTTACTCTAGTGGGTGGTTGTTACGACAGTGGGGAGGGGCTTATACGTGGGGCTTCTCCGGTACGCGGTGTACACAAACTCGAGGCTCCTGGAATAAAGTCATAACAAGTAACAACCGACCTGTGTCTGGACATTCCGTGTTTTATTACATGGTGTCAGAAGTGGCCAGTGGTTTTGCAAAGAGTGTAAATCATGGCGAAGTTCAACCCACCGGACAGTTTCAGCTTTGATAAACCGACGGAGTGGACCGACTGGAAAAGGCGGTTTGAGAGATATCGGACGGCTACGGAGCTCAACAAGAAGTCGGGTGAAGTACAAGTGTGTTCCCTGGTGTACGCAATGGGGAGTGAAGCGGAAAATATTTTCAAGTCGTTTACTTTTACTGACCCAGGGCACCAGAATAATTACAAAGTAGTGATGGAGAAGTTCGACGAGTACTTTTTTCCACGGCGGAATGTAATCCATGAGCGTGCTGTTTTCCACCAGCGCGTGCAGCGGCCTGGCGAGCCGGCAGAGACTTTCATCAGGGCTCTCTATGATTTATCAGAACACTGCGAGTTCGGGGAGAGTAGAGATGAAAATATTCGGGACAGAATCGTGGTGGGGATTCAAGATAAAGAGCAGTCTCGTAAGTTGCAGCTCATGGCGGATCTTACACTGGCGCAGACTATACAGTCTGTTCGCCAGTCAGAGACAGTGAACATGCAGATCAGTGCGCAGTCAACAGAGGCCATGGCAGCCACGGCATCCGTACAAGAGGTGCGGGGTGCGCGGGAGAAGAATACAAAATGGCAGCGCAACGTCAAGAGAGGGGGAAAGACGGAGCACGGGAGGAAGTGCAGCCGGTGTGGGAAAACAGAGCACAAGGATCCAGAGGAGATGCCTCGCTCGCAATTCGGCTTTGCCAACAAATGCGGCAGGAACGGACATTGGCAGAGCCAGTGCAAAACCAAAGCGGTGAGTGAAGTAACAGGGGCAGATGAGCAGAGTGAATACTTCCTGGGATCAGTGAATGCAAACGTGAGTGATGAGTGGACAGTGCAACTTCTTCTGGGTGCAACTCCTGTGAAGTTTAAGATCGATACTGGGGCTGATGCTAGTGTAATGTGTGAAGAGACTTTCAATATGCTCATTCCAGAGAGAGAACTGAAACAGACTAGTGTATCTTTGACCAGCCCAGGGGGTCAATTAGACTGTAAAGGACAATTTCAAGTTAACACCACATACAAGAAGAACTCATACTCATTCCCAGTGTATGTTGTTAGAGGAAAGTCTGTCAACAACTTACTCAGTAGATCCACTGCAGCTGAGATGGGCCTTGTGAAACGGATCGAGGAGGTCCATGGTGCCTTTGGGAGAGCATGGCACGCTCAAGACGGAGGCCTGTGAGGATACAGCTCAAGGACAACGCCCACCCCATACGCGGTGTGAAGACTGCGCGCAGGGTCCCAATACTGCTGACGTCCAAGGTCAGGGAGGAGCTGCGCCGCATGGAGGAGTGCGCGCATCATAGAGGAGGTAACCCAGCCACCGACTGGTGCGCCCCCCATGGTGCCCGTGCTCAAAAAAAGAACGGAAAGGGTTCGCATATGGTGTGGATCTTAAGACAACTAAATGAACAGGTAAAGAGGGATAGATTCATCTTACCTACACCAGAGGAGATTACAGCGGAGCTGTGGTGGAGCAACTGTTGGTTCTCCAGCCTTGATGCAGCCTCGGGGTTCTTCCAGATTCCTCTGCACAGTAAGAGTAGCCTACTCACTACATTCATTACGCCATTTGGCAGGTACTGTTTCCGGCGCCTACCGTTCGGGATAACGAGCGCCCCAGAAATTTTCCAAAGGAAAATGTCGGAGACACTTCAAGGCCTACAGGGCGTCTCAGTTTACATGGATGACATTGTTGTGTATGGAAAGGACATGGAAGAGCACGACCTCCATCTCCCAGAAGGTCCTGGAGAGAGTCAAGTCTGCTGGGCTCAAGCTCAATAAGGAAAAGTGTAAGCTCAGACAAGAGCAGCTCAACTTCCTGGGCCAGGTGGTCGATGCCACAGGCGTGCGGCCAGATCCAGCAAAGGTGCGCGCAATCCGGGAGCTCGCTGCACCAGAGAACGTCCACGAGCTCAAACGTATCCTGGGCATGGTGAACTATCTCGGTAAATATGTGCCGAACCTGTCCACAGTGGGCCAGCCACTGTACGAGCTGCTCCGGTCCAAGAGACAGCTTGGACCTGGGGTCCAGCACAACACACACAGCTTTTGAGAAGCTAAAAGAGCTACTGATGACATCGCCAGTGTTAGTGTTTTATGACGTCAACAGACCCACCGCTGTCTCAGCTGATGCAAGCAGCTATGGGCTCTGGTGGCGTGCTGTTGCAGCTCCATGGACAAAACTGGAAAACCAGTCGCATACTGCTCAAGGAGGCTGACAGACGCAGAGACCAGATATGGCGCAGATTTGAGAAAGAGTGCCTGGCGAGTGTCTGGGCCTGTGTGAACGGTTTTGAAAAATACCTCTACGGCCTTGAGAGTTTTGAACTTTGTGACAGACCACAAGCCCCTGGTCCCACTAATGAACAGTAAGGACTTAGACAACGTTCCATTAAGGTGCCAGAGACTTCTTATGCGGCTCATGCACTTTAAGCCAGTGGCTGCGTATGCGCCGGGGAAGACCCTTGTTTGTGGCAGACACCACTGTCACGGAGCCCTCTGAGTCACACAGAGGACGGGAGAGACACACACTCTGAGGTTGAGTGCTACATTGCAGCAGTCATGGACAGCGTGCCAGCTACCCCACAAAAGATAGACAACATCCGAGCAGCTACTGCGGCTGATGAGAAGCTGCAGACAGTGATCAGGTACATCAGGTTCGGCTGGCCAGAACACGCATGCCAAGTACCAAGTAACATACGTGAGTACTTTTCTATGAGAGATGAACTTTCAGAGTATGGCGGAATGGTCGTGAGAGGAAGCCGCATCGTGATACCAGGGACGCTGAGGGCAGACATCCTTGAGAGAATCCACGACGGACATCAAGGGCTCTCAAAGTGTCGGGACAGGGCAAACGCCGCTGTCTGGTGGCCCGGCATTTCCTCACAACTGAAACACAAGGTTTTGTCATGTCAGTCCTGCTGTGAGTTGAGAAGAGCACAGCAGAAGGAGCCGTTGATCTCTACCCCGCTCCCCGACAGACCATATGGCAGCGCATAGCTCTGGAACCTATGTGAACATAATAACAGAACTACTTAATCATCTCAGACTACTACTCGAGATACATCGAGATATTGCACATGAAAACACAACAACAAGTGCTCATGTCTCTCTGAAGCTGAAGCTATATGCGCCCGCCGCTACGCGTCATTCCAGATGTGGTCGTCAGCGACAACGGGGCCGCAGTTCACAAGCACAGAGTTTCAAGACCTCGCCGTGAGCTTGACTTTGAAACACGTCACCCTCAAGCCCACACAACGCGCACAAAGGCAACGGTCACGCAGAGAGGGCGGTGCAGACCGCAAAGCGAATATTGAAACAGAAAGACCCTCTCATCGCACTCATTGCGCTACAGGTTCAACACCATGCAGCAACAACTGGGAAGCCAGCCCAGCTGAACTACTAATGGGCCGGAAGGATTCGAACGACACTGCCTTACCCTCGAGAGGAAACCTAAGAAACCTGCAGCCCTCATGCCGACGGCAGCGCATCAGAGTTAGTAAGGAACGAGGCAATGAGAAGAAGAAGAAGCAAGCCTTCTACTACAACAGACGCCATGGGCCAGACCCTTACCCCACTTCCAGCCTGGTGGCTAAACGTCCTCACCCAGCTGACACCAGAAATCCTGCACAGCTCCTGCAGTTGTGACTGCTGAGTAGTGTCACGCACGCTCTTACATTTTCATCCAGACGCCAGCAGGGGCAAGACTTCAGGGCGCAAAACCGGCGGCCACCTGCAGGAGATGCCTTGCTCCACAGCCGGCCTGGAGGAAAGCAACCTGTCTTACCCTGTTTTGCACGAGAGAGTCAATCGACAGGCAGGGGGATCCAGCGGTCAGCATGCATGCTTTGGTGTTCTGAAAAATCTGTTCACAGACCAGGTTTCTGGACGCGAATCCTCTAAGTCAGTCATCAGACTGGAACTTGTGAGTTAACGTGTCTTTCACACTTTCATGGCCTTTGGGGGGGGGGGGGGGGGAATAGGGAACAAACAAGGTTCCAGTGTGGTAACCTTTTTATTTTAAAACCACATAAAAAGGAGTTCCAGGGTGGTAAACCACATAAAAAGAAAAAAAAAAAAAAAAGAGAGTAAGTTCCATAAGATGGTAACATATGTTTATTATTCAAAAAAGAGTTCAGGAATGCAAACTGTTATCTTATTAGTGAAAAGTATTTGATAATCGTTTTGATAATCGATCAGAAGGGTTATTTGAATATTAAAGTACTTACAGCAAGACAGACCAAGGGTTTGTGAAAGTTGTTTATTTGAATATTGAATGAAGAATGACATTTGGTTTAACATTTCACCTGGATTGTTTAATGTTGTCCTAGTTTTTATATGCACAGAATAGCTATTGTCTTTACAGAATGTTTTATTGTTTACTTTATTTGAGGAAAGTCGAACTTAAAAAGGGGAGCATGTCAGGTATTAGAGTTGTTTACGGTAGGCCTACTCAGCTTTTACGGCTGTCGTTTAAACGTAGCTTTGACGTTACTCTAGTGGGGTGTTACGACAGTGGGGAGGGGCTTTACGTGGGGCTTCTCCAGGGAGTGACGCGGTGTACACGAACTCGAGGCTCCTGGAAGAAAATAAATTCATAACAAAGTAACAAACGACC
>OLKM01006205.1:0-14856 GCA_900291075.1 Melanogrammus aeglefinus | reverse complement strand
CCCCCCTCAGGGGCGACAGCGGCTGGTCAAGGGGCGTCAGGCGGGGGTCCCGATTGAGTCGCCCTGAGGGGTCCCTCCGCCGTCAGCTGGGTGGGATGGGGAATTGGAGCGATACCGAAAAGCGCTTTGAGGGGTTGGAGGAGTGCGGTATAAACGCACTGCGGTTACCGCTCAGCACGTGACTCGGGAGCCAAGATATGAGGCAAAGGAAACAGGAACAAAAAAAAAAACGACAACCCTGCGTCACCGGGAGAGCGGCTGGATAAGGGTTTGCGTCACGGCCCAATCTGAGGCTACCGGAATCCAAAAACACGAGAGCTAGGTGGTCCGCAGTGTGGCCACAGAACGTAACGAACACCTCTTCATAGACGGGGACAACCCTTCGGAGGTTCACACGTCCGAAGAAACCTCTGGGGGTTACAGGGAGGAGGTTCATAGAACCAAGAGCCAACGCTAACCATCGCCAGGTTAACCCGTTCCCCCGTTTACAGCAGAGACAGGGGATGGTCTCCATGACGAGCTAGGAGCTAGGAGCTAGGAGCTAGGCTACATCCTCCCACACAGAGTGGACCTGAGGAACCCCCACTTCAGAATAATGCACCTCTTCCACACTGCCTCCAGGACGTTCTGTTGAGAGTGAGTGAGTGAGTGAGTGAGTGAGTGAGTGAGTGAGTGAGTGAGTGAGTGAGTGAGTGAGTGAGTGAGTGAGCAACCCCCTCCCCCCCCCTGACTGAAGGTGGAGGGAGGTCCACCCGTCAAGCCCAGCTGCACATCAACCTGCTCCACGCGCCCACACACTCTTTCGTTAGCTCGAGACACGACTCAACAAAGACGGGTTGACCGACGTACCTGAGGGGGCAGTGACTCCACTGTGTGCGCCCAGGGAGGGCCGCCGTCCCCAACGAGGAGCCGATACTCACAGAAAGCTCTGGAAGTCTCCGCTGGCACCGCCCCCCCGCTGTGGCTCACCTAGGCAACGCGGAGCGGACCACTGCAGCCGGACCGGGGGGGACGGGACGGGGGACGCAGCAACAATTCGGACGGACGCACAACCGCCATCGTTGGGTGAAGAGCCGACTTTAACCAAAGGGAGTCATGCTGTGCGCTTGTTTTGTGTTTGGTTTGGTTTGAGCTCAGGGTCGACTTAGGAGAGAGGCCGGGAGGCAAGCACCCCCCGCCCCCCGCTCCGACGTGGCGCGGTCCGTAAAGCCGTGGATTTGAGGCTGGTTAATGGACTCAGCCTTTAAGACTTTGTGCATTTCAGCAGGCGGGCGTTATTATTCTGACAAGGTGTGTGCACCCCAGTTACCACCTCCTCACTTGGTAACCAGTGACCTGCTGCTACTAGGACCAGGAGAGAGAGAGAGAGAGAGAGAGAGAGAGAGAGAGAGAGACAGAGAGACAGAGAGAGACAGAGAGAGAGAGAGAGAGAGAGAGAGAGAGAGAGAGAGAGAGAGAGAGAGAGAGAGAGAGAGAGAGAGAGAGAGAGAGAGAGAGAGAGAGAGAGAGAGAGAGAGAGAGAGAGAGAGAGAGAGAGAGAGAGAGAGAGAGAGAGAGAGAGAGAGACAGAGAGAGAGAGAGAGAGAGAGAGAGAGAGAGAGAGAGAGAGACAGAGACAGAGAGACAGACAGAGACAGAGAGAGAGAGACTAAGAGCCCCTGTGGAGCCCAGTGTCTCTCGGCCGTGAGGACGTTTGTACTGATGAGTGAGAAGAGAAAATAAAAAACTCTTAAGTTAACAACAAAACACCTAATGATCTGGTCGTCTCTCAGGCCCCTGTGTGTGTGTGTGTGTGTGTGTGTGTGTGTGTGTGTGTGTGTGTGTGTGTGTGTGTGTGTGTGTGTGTGTGTGTGTGTGTGTGTGTGTGTGTGTGTACCGTCGGACCCCCAGCACCAGGGTGCGCTGGGCGCTCTTCACCATGGCGATGGCCTCCTGCCTCCAGCCCCCCAGTGGGACACCCCCCACCTGGACTACCTCGTCCCCCACCTGGAGGCCCCCGGCCCCGGGGCCCGCCTCCACCTGAGGGGAGACAGGTCAGCATCAGACCACCACACAGACAGAGACAGAGAGAGACACACAGACAGAGAGAGAGAGACAGAGAGACACACAGACAGAGAGACAGAGAGGGACACACAGACACAGAGAGACACACACACACACACACACACACACACACACACACACACACACACAGACACAGACACAGACACAGACACAGACACAGACACAGACACACACACACACACACACACACACACACACACACACACACACACACACACACACACACACACTGAACTGGGGGGGGGTGGGGGCGGGGGTGTTGAGATGGGACATGACCTCTGTTTTTTGAATGTTAACCTGTAGGCCAAAGGATTGGCACAGACTGGATATTGTGTTGAGGGCGTGCTGCATAGAGTCCGGGCTGTGAGCTAAGATGGCACAGTCATCAGCATACAGAAGCTCACAGATTTGGCGGGTCTTTGTCTTTGTGTGGGCCTGGAGCCGACGGATGTTGAAAAGGCTTCCATCAAGGCGGTATTCCACATGGACACCGTCTTCATGTCCCATGACCCGATGGAAGAGGCAGGTGACAGCAGAGAGGAGGATGTTAAAGAGCACCGGAGCCAAGACACAGCCTTGCTTCACCCCAACGTTTACCTTGAACAACTCTGACTGGAGTTCTCCTGTGAGCACTCTGGCTTTCATCCCATCATGCAGCTGCTGTAGGATGCTAAGAAACTGGGGTTGTACCCCAAGTTTGCAGAGGTGTTTCCAGAGTAACTCACAGTTGACGTGTCAAAAGCTTTGTTGAGGTCGATGAAGGCTATGTAAAGGTCTTTGTGATGTTCTCCGCTCTTCTCCAGCAGCTGCCTCAAGACAAAAACCATGTTTTTCGTGGATCTGGTTGAGCACAGCTTCTGAGATGTGCTCAACCAATCTGCTGAGCATGATCTTGGCCAGCACTCTCCCTGAGATGGAGAGGAGAGATATTCCGCGGCTGTTGCCGAGTACTGTTCTGTCTCCTTTCTGTTTATAAATGACCACAGATGTTTTGGATCAGGAGGTGCAGGCGACGCGTGAGGATGTATCCTCCGTTTTTGAAAACCTCTGCAGGGATTCCATCGGGTCCAGCACTTTTATTGTTCTTCAGCCCTACAATGGCTTGTTGGATTTCTGAGTAAAGCGGTGGGGTGTCCAGGTGCGTGTTTAGCGGCAGGTCTGGGAGATTATCCAGAATATGTGGGTCGACAGGGTTGGCATGGTTGAGGAGACTCTCAAAATGATTGGCCCAATGGGCAAGAATCTCGTGGCGGTCCTTGAAGAGTGTGGACCCATCAGCTGATCGGACTGGGGCAATCGCCCACTTCCTGGGGCCATACAATGTTTTTATGGCATGTAATAGCATTGAGTGTTGTTGCAATCTGCCAGGTTCTGGATCTCTTGCGTCTTTTGCACCACCAGGTGTCCTCCATATTCCGGAGGGCTCGCTGGGCTGCTGTCCTTGCAGCAGTAAAGGTGGCTTTAAGGGTGGGAGATCCAGGCCACGACAGGAGAGCTTTGTGAGCCTCATGCTTGGGTTTTAGGAGTGACTGTATCTCAACTTAGTTACAGTCAAACCAGCCCTGGTGACGTTTCCTTGACTGACCGAGCACCTCTACGGCTGTGCGATGAATAGCCTGGCGCAGGGCTGGCCAGTCGGCTGATTCCTCCGGGATCTTATAGAGGTTTTCAGCAAGGAGCCGTCGAAGGTTGTCTTTGGTGGTGGGGTGGGCTGTTCAGCGCTGCACGGTTGAGTATCTTGTTTGGAGCTGTCCTCGGGCCACAGGGCTGAATGCTAATTAGTAGTTTGGATCTGACCATGAGGTGGTCAGTCCAGCACTCAGCTCTGCGCATGACATGGGTGGTGAGGACATATTTTCTGTCCTTTTGATGGACAATTACATAGTCGAGGAGATGCCAATGTTTTGAGCGGGGGTGCTGCCAGGTGGTCTTAAGCCTGTTCTTCATCTGGAAGATGGTGTTGGTAATGACCAGCTGGTGCTCTGCAAAGAGGGAGAGGAGTCTGAGCCCGTTGTGGTTCATCTTCCCCACTCCATGCTGGCCAATGACATTATTCAATACCAGGTGCTCCGTGCCTACTCTAGCATTGAAAACTCCCATGAGTATGAGCCTGTCCGTAGCCGGGGTTTTCTGTAATATGGCATCAAGAGCTCTGTAGAAATCCTCCTTGATGTTATGTTCGGCATCAAGAGCTGGTGCGCATGCACTGATGAGGTTGGCAAAGCATTCCTTTGCCAGGGGAATGCGCCATGTCATCAGTCACCGACGGGGGATTCCGGAATGTGCTGCAGCAGTTTAGACTTCACAGCAAAGCCAACTCCATGATTACGGCGAGTGCCTTCGGGGACCCCACCTTTTCTAGGTCCTTCCCCATCTCAAGGGTGAGCAGTGTGGGGCTGCTCATCTTCACTCCTACAAGATGGACCTCCAAGTGGCATGAGGGAACCCATGACGACCTTCATCTGGCAGGAGTTGCAGGGGGCTGCCAGTGGTCCGGTCAGTTGGACTCCGCCTGTGCCTGTCCCCAGGCGCAGGTTTGTTTTCGGGGTTTGCTCCCCTAGTCACTGCACTCTCCTGAGTCAACCCACGTGGCTATGGGGTTGACTTCTTCCGCCTTCCCAGCCGTTGTGGTTGTTCTCACACCAATCATCTTCCGACTGCTCCGCTGTTGGGGTCTTCACTACTACCCAAGCTGGGGCTATTTACCCGTAACTGGGACAGCGGTTGACGGGCAACAGGGCATTTCCACTCACAGATGGGCCTGCATGCCACGTCGCTGGGGCCCACTGCTGCGCCGAGACCCTGTACAGCTTAGCCTGGGGCCGCAAGGGACCAGTTACCATGTGTTCCACGGGGAGGCATGTACCAGATCTTGGCAGTGGAGAGGCTATGTACCGGCTGAGGAGACTGACGCACCCGGCTCCTCTTTTCGCCCCTGACAACAAAGGGCTATCCGGTGGCAGCAGCTGAAAGCAGAGAGTAGCAACTACAAGCACTGCTACTCCAACACTACTGCACAGACGCATCACAGGCCCTGTGTGTGTGTGTGTGTGTGTGTGTGTGTGTGTGTGTGTGTGTGTGTGTGTGTGTGTGTGTGTGTGTGTGTGTGTGTGTGTGTGTGTGTGTGTGTGTTTAATATTCAATTATGTACAAATTATATTAGCCTTGTTTATATAATTCCTTTTCACATGAAAGAATAGATACATTCTCCCTGTATCTTAAGATTACATGCCTTCCTCTCTCGAACTGAGAGGATAAGATACTTCACATCTGCATTACCCCTGGAGCCACCGAGTCTGATAATCAGGCCAGGCCAATCTACTGACTTCTTTGTTGTGCAGATACCTTTAACCTTCTTGCAGCCTTGCTTGCAGACTTGCAGACAATAGTGTTGCAGTTAACTTGGCCTCTCCCGCCAAATCCTAAGCTCTCCAATGGTCACTCCCACTTACCTTGGTCACCTGTGTATTCACTACCCACAATGCAAACGTTTCCCTATAAGAATCCTGTTCACCCATTGGCTCACTGAATGTATCCTTGGTAACTTCGCTGCCTGGACTTTCCCATGATCATGCTTTAATATTGAATCAGATGTTTCGCTGGCTGACGTGTCCTAAAAAGAGGTTTCTCTTCATCACACACACACACAGGGTTTTTTTCTAGGGAAACTTGAGATGAACTGATGAATTATTCAAACTGAGGCTCAGTAACATGAGTGAGGATGAGACGCTAAACACATAGCATGGTCAGCTTCCACACACTAGCCTTTACTAAGAGGTTAGAGAAGGAACTTTGGCTCGCTTTAGCTGACGCTATCACGATATATCGTCATGACGATAAAATGTTTTATTATGGGAGGTCACATGAGGTGAAAAGGTATCACAACAGAACCAACATTGCATTAAGAGTGTTTGTGTTCATCTCCTGGTTAGTTTAGTCAAATTTAACTTTAATTTAATTTTAACTTAACCGACCTGTATGCTTTGACACTGATAACTAATGACTGTCAGACAGACAGACAGACAGACAGACAGACAGACAGACAGACAGACAGACAGACAGACAGACAGACAGACATTAGAGACAGACAAACAGTCATTAGAGAGAGACAGACCGTCATTAGAGAGACAGACAGACAGACATTAGAGAAACAGACACAGTCAGAGAAAGACGGACATCAGAAAGACAGACAGACAGACAGCTCACCTTGGTGATGATGAGCCGTTCCCGGTGCTCTCGCCCCCCCTTAAGGGTGAAGCCCCACGGAGACCCACCCTCCAGGACCACCCGGACCAGCTCTCCCTCGAGGTCCGGGTCCCCCTGGTCCCGGTCCGGGTCCCGGTCCTGGTCCCGGTCCTGGTCCCGGTCCCGGTCCCGGGTTCCCCCGGGCCAGCGGTCCACCTCCTTCAGCCAGGTCATCGCTCCTGGAACTGCAACATCCCGGGTCACGACCTCCACCTCTCCGTGATTCACCGTGAAGAACCGGAGAGACGTCACACTAACGTACCGTCTTTGGGATCCCGACCTCCCGGAGTCCGGTTCAACCCCTCCGCGCCCCAACGAGCCCCGCAGAGACTCTCCTAGAGCCCCCGCATGGATGCGCTGGCTCCACAATAAGCCGGGTCTTATTCCGCTCCACAGGTAAACAGAGTCATATTCCGTTCTTCAGGTGAACCGGGTCATATTCCGTTCTTCAGGTGAACCGGGTCTTATTCCGTTCTCGGTTCCTCCATCCTCACGGTTATTTCCAGAACTTTGTTTGCTAAAAGAAAAAGAACCACCCGACAGTCACCGGCTCTCCTGCCCGTCCTCCAGAGCCTCTCTACCCGAAAACACGACACCCTGACATCATCAGTCCTCCGGGTGATGACTCCCATGTGGTGCAGGTATGGTGCGGCGGCGCCCCCTGGTGGACACAAGACGCCAACGCGCATGTGTCGTTTTTATACATTAATGATGTATAGTTAGGTATATTTAATTATACTTTCGATATCAGGAGATAGCTTATATGATATGATATGAAAACTTTATATCAGACTCAGGTCCATAAAAAGCCCAAGACAAATACAATACAAAAATATAAAAAGTCAGTTCATATAGAAACATTTCAGCCTCAGGCTGGAGGTATAGCGAGCACAGCTCAGAGTGGGATCGACAAGTACCACAATGATACTGTTCCGAGATTCCTCCAATCGTTTCATAAATTTAAGATTTCTTAAAAGTGCATGGAATGTGCTCACTCCTGCAGTGACCAACATCTGGCTGGCACTGCACTCTCTGGGTATTTTTTTTAAAAGGATAGCATCATTGTCCGCAACTTTTAGCCTCTGCATGCTAGATTCTTCGTAGCTAGACCACAATTGAGCGCAGTAAAGCGGTGTACAATAAGCTTTGGCTACCTTCGACTGTGTTGAACAAAAGCTGAACTTGCGTGCATTGGTGTTTGCTCGGGCGATTAGTTTGCAGCATTGTCTGCACATTGCACATCGCCGTCATTATTTAACTGATCATTTATAAAACGTCCAAGGTATTTAATCCGTCTAAATACATCAAGAATATTGCAAGAGAGTTTGACCTACATATTAACCTACATATTAAAACAGCACTCTTGCTTGCATCATATTTAATGATGTTTTAATCCATACTCAATCCATACTGCAGATTTTAAGGAGTTGTTGTAGTCCAGCACTACTTGGGCTAATAATGACCAAATCATCTTCATACATAAGGTGGTTCACCAACATTTCACCATACGCCTGTCTGTGTTAGTAATAGGCTCTCATGGACAATTCATTGACATAGCCTACAAGTTGAATAAAATCGGAGGCAAGATTCCTCCCTGCCAACTTCAAATATATAGGCCTAACCAAATAATGTAAAAAAAAAAAAGTATTTTTATTTATTTTAAATATGCCCTAATGGAAAGCTATTTAGGCCTAATCTGTTCACAGTTAAGTAAATAACTCGGATATAAAAGACCCGTTATTTCATAAAATATGCAACATTTCAGCATGACATATTATGATTATTTAATCATTAAGAAATAAGCAAATACTACAGACGATGCGGTCTGTGATATGCACCTTAAATACTTTAACATGTCTCCCCCTGCAAACATGCTGCTTTTGCACTTTGAACTCTGTGTGTGTGTGTGTGTGTGTGTGTGTGTGTGTGTGTGTGTGTGTGTGTGTGTGTGTGTGTGTGTGTGGTGTGTGTGTGTTGTGTGTGTGTGTGTGTGTTGTGTGTGTGTGTGTGTGTGTGTGTGTGTGTGTGTGTGTGTGTGTGTCTCTCTCTCTCTCTCTCTCTCTCTCTGCTCCACTTAACCGCTTTTCCCAAGGGGAGGATAACAGCATCTAAAGAGGTGAAACCATTATGAGCCGGGGCGTGTGGAGGGTTGTGGTTGTGCCGATGGGGAGATTGTCGGTCTCGTCCACGCCCAGTCGCAGGGAGCGTGACGTCACATACGAGACGTGTAGTCCTTACTGGGTTTTCTCTGCAGCCTTTAACTGAACAATTGCACAATAAACGGTCAAACTCTTTAACATGAAAAATGATCAATTAAATCCACAAACATATGTGTAATCCGGGCCATATAAAGACTGGGACCAGAAGATAATTACTTACTCTCCATTAAACCCAGTCGTATTTATCGATCTCATAGGTCCCATGGGCTCTACCGGAAGTGGTGTGACCTCCCACTATTATGGTCTGTATTCACCACACACACACACACACACACACACACACACACACACACACACACACACACACACACACACACACACACACACCACCACACCACACACACACACACACACACACACACACACACACACGTTATGTTCTCTAGCTTTCTGTCCCCATGGTTCAGACGCACGTCTGTCCGCTATAATAGTTTGAGACTTAAAATTTAAAATTCAAATTTTTCTTCATCAATCCCCAGACGGGAACCGTTTGGACGCGTCGCTCCTGAGGGGATTCTATGATTAGGATCCTTCTCATCACCGTCGTAGTTCAAACATGTTATTGAATCCAGCACTTGACAAATTTGGAGGATATAGAATCTATGATGTATAAACTAAAAAGACAATATAATTATGTCTTGTAAATTGAGGCTTATGATTTAAGATAAAACTAAAATGTTCTATTTTGCGGCATTTCTATGCGCGCACACACACACACACACACACACACACACACACACACACACACACACACACACACACACACACACACACACACACACACACACACACACACACACACACACACACACACACAATTAATCGATACCATAATATGCAAGAAATAACTGTATTGTCTTTTACAAAGTAGGGAGACTTCAGCGAGGGGGGGTGAGTCTTTAATCCACAAACACAGAAGATCTTCACCTGTCCCAGATGTTCACCTGTGACCTTCACTTGTGATCACCTGTGACCTTCACTTGTGATCACCTGTGATTCTTACCTATGGTCTTTCACCCGTGATCTTCACCTGTTCCAGATGTTTTTTACCCGCTTTGTCTCAACAATAAAAGCTAAAGTGAAGTTAAAGATAAAAAATGAGATCCTCCATAAACACAAGCTGAAGACGTCTGTCTGCTCGGTTTCTAATCATAAACACTTCAAGACAACATCCCTATCCTGTCCCAGTCAGAACCGAAAAGCTGGAGAGAATGTCTCCTGGAGTGTAGAGCTGGGCCTCTCTCTGGAGGGGGGGTAGCACCGCGGCTAGCTAATGTAGCGGTTAGCTAACGAATAAGTCAGCTAACGCAGAAGTTAGCTAACATAGCGGTTAGCTAGCTTGCTGGCTTAAGTTCATATGGAGTCTCCGTTGGTTCGGACACAATACATCAACATTTATCATCACTTCATCTCAACATACTTTGACTTCTTAAATACTACATAAATGTGTGCTTTAAGCCCCGCCCCTAAAAGGAAAGAAACAAGAGAACAAATAACGCCGAGTTGGTTTTTCCGATGCAAACGGTTCCCGTGACGGGGCTGATATTTATTGCGATGAAGAGACAAGCGTCAGACAGAACAAGCACTTGGTTATGGCACGGGTCCCGAGAACCGAAAATAAAAACAACCACTCATCGGAAATATTAAGACATTAAGACCGCCGGCCGGAGGACAAAAGAAACATCGGCTTTTTTCATATCGAAACATGCGTCTGTCACCCGGCAACGGAATGGAAACCCACTAAAAGAAGTCAAATACAAACCAGGCCTGTAATAGTCGTTAAAGCCCTTCAAAAATACATCTCAGTTTACACAATTAATATCACCATGGAAAGTAGGCCTCGTTTATCGCCTTCCGTTTGAAAACTCCCAACAAACTTTACGTTTACGAGCTACGAAAGTCGGAAGCGTCTATTATTGTTTTGCACGAAGGGGGAAGCGACTTTGTGGCTGTCGGGCTGAATTATGGGATGGCTCCCTGTGTGTGTGGGGGGGGGGGGGGGTGTTCCCGCCCTAAAAACAGCAGGGGGCGGGAGCCTAGTTGTGTCACGCCCCCTGTCAGTCAATAGGTTACTAGTAAGTTACGATAACCCGTTCCAAATCAACCTGTAAAAAAATACTTCTGTTTTTCTAACTAAGCGGGACTTTGATATCGTATACATTTATATATCTTTCATATATATAGATTCATGTGTCTACTTTAGTCTAGTGTAGGACTTTGTCTGTGCTTATACTCTTTAGCTTCGAGGGCTTTGGCACCTTGGAACCTTTGGTTCCACGTTCCGGAACTCTCAGATTCAGAATTCTAGAAAGTTCAGGATTTCTTCTTGGTCGGTCGGCGACGTCAAACGCAAGCCCCGCCCCCTCCAGGGCTGGCTGCATGGAGAACACGATAAAAACATCAACAACAAAAACGACAAACCCCGGTTTCAAACCCACAACCCCGTCCCAACTACTGAGGCCAAATAAATACTGCTTAGAAAGATCGGAACAAAGATCGGAATGAGACGTCGCAACCGCGTAAAACTAAATCTCCCAAATGCTGAATAATGAGTAAAGAATATTGTATTACAGGTTAGAGTATATATGGAGAGGAGCGGAGAAACAAAATGGCGGCCGTGGCGACGGGCCAACGTCAGTTTGTCGGTTTAGAACTCCTTCAAAAAAGAAAAGAAAAAGAAAAATGGAAAAATTCTTCCTCCCAGTCCGGTATTTCTTCCCAGTTCTCCCAGTCCAGTTCCCCCCCAGTCAGGCTCCCAGTCGGGTAGATCCTCCCAGTCCTCCCAGCAGAGTGACCATTCTCTGTCTGACCAAAGTCCCTGACTTGTTCCCCTGGCGCGGGGGGGCGGGGCTCTAGTGGGCCCCCCCCCCCCTCTCCTCTCCCCGTGGGGGCGGGGCCTCTAGTCGGCGTAGTGCATGATGCTCTCCACGTAGTTCCCGGGGAACAGGCCGGTGGTGCCCCCCATGGTGCCCTCGTACCAGCCGTCGTCGTTCTTCTTGATGACGTAGATGATGGCCCCCTCCATGAAGGACAGCTCGTCCTCCTTGTCCCGCGCATAGTCGTAGATGGCCACCACTAGGGGGGGGGGGGGGGGGGGGGGGGAGAGGCAGGGTCCTGAGTGATTTCATTTGACCCTTCTGATGTAAAACATGAACGGCACTCGGGTGTCATACGTTGAAATACTTAAACGGTCAGGGACGCACCGATGAAGCCCGAAGGCTTAGGTCCAATCCCATTTCTTTGCTCAAAGGAAAATCTCAGCCCTAGCCCTCACTGTTGCGCGTTCACGCGCCGTGGAGCCATGTCCCAATACCAGTTTAAAGGTAGCTTAAGGGGTAAAGGGGGAGGGCTTACATGCCTCAAAATGAGTGATTTTCGATGGGCACCCTCAAAGCGCTTCAGTTGTGACTTGCTCCCACAATACCTTGCGAGAAAACGGAAAATCAGGAAAAAATTATCCTATAGAGACAAGAAAATGGAGGGCGAAAAGATGCGACAGGATTTGAAAACACAAATTTAAGTGTTTTCTCTGTAATAAAACTATTAATTATTTTTTATTAATTATACTCTGCAGCCGCGCCGCGGACTCTCGGAAGATCTGGATATCATACGACATGAGCCGGGGCAGCTCCCCGACCCTGGGCCGCCCGACCCCGGTCTGCCGGGGCTGCAGAGCCCGTAATAGGGCTCTGCAGCCGGGCGTGGGACGGGCGGCCCGCGGTCGGGGAGCTGCCGGGCTCCGATGTCGTATGATATCCAGATCTTCATGTTCTAGTGACTCAGGTGAAAAATATACTAAATATTATATATATATTAGTAATATTATATAAGTAATGTTATATTTGTCGAAATGTTAGTTTCAATGCATTATAGACATTCGTTATAACCAGATAGGCCTACATAGCCTAACCACCGCGGGTTGAATTGTCATGCACTATCGCTAGTTAGCGAATTACCTCGCGATCTCCGCACACAGTTCCATGTCAACACTTGCCCTATATTTTAATGTCCATTTCGCCCATTTGATTGCATGTGGGGTAATGTGTTCGAGTAGTGTTGTCGCTGTGTAGAACGGACTCTCGGAAGAGATCTGGATATCATACGACATGAGCCGGCAGCTCCGCCGCTTGGCCGCCGACCCCGGTCCACGGCCGGGCTGGCAGAGCCCGTAATAGGGCTCTGCAGGCCGGCCGTTGGACCGCGCGGCCCGCGGTCGGGGGAGCTGCCGGCTCATGTCGTATGATATCCAGATCTTCCCAGGTTTGATGACGTCACAGGGTAGGGTTGTCCCATTTGGTAGGGGATCGGTTAGGGGTAGCAATGAGCATGAGCAATGAGGGTAAGGGGTAGGGTTAGGGTTGAGATGTAGGGTTGAGACAGTGAGCAAAGAAATGGGATTGGGCCTTAACCCTTCGGAGGCCCCTAGACACGCCTCTCGCCCCGTGATTGGTCAGAACCGAGGCAGGACAAAGACGTGTCTATGAAGTCTAAGACCTTGACCCTTGACCTGAAGCCTTAGGGGGCCTAACGAGCAGCAGCCGATCGAGAGGGGGCCGAACGAGCTCACCTTTCTCCAGGTAGGGGAGGGGGTCCCCCTAACGAGGGGGTCTAACGAGCAGCAGCCTAACGAGGGGCGGGGCCTAACGCGGAGGGACTCACCTTTCTCCAGGTAGGTGCGGGGGGGGTCCCCCTAACGAGGGGGCCTAACGAGCAGCAGCCTAACGAGGGGCGGGGCCTAACGCGGAGGGACTCACCTTTCTCCAGGTAGGTGCGGGGAGCCCAGGGGGGGTCTTCCTCGGCGTAGGGGTCGCTGTACTCCACAACGGCCGACTCCTCCTCCTCCTCCTCCCCGTCCTCCTCGTCTCCTCCTCCTCGCTGCGGGCGGGGCGGGGCCGGCTCCTCAAACACCGGCTCTCGGCCGGCGGAGGGGGCGGGGGCACGTCGTCCCGAGACTGGCGCGGGGGGACACGGACGACGGCAGTTAGGAGAGGGGACACGGTGGGCGGGACCAGCGAAGGCAGTAGTCCATCACGATTCACCAGAGAGCGGCATCCCAAACTTAAAACTTAGCAACAAAAACAACCGATTAAACTGTCAGGGAGGACAGCCGTGTAGGGAGAGCGTGCATGTGGGATATCCCTCTCGAACCACGCATGCTGTGGGTTACCATGGAACCGGGGGCCCCTCAAAAGGAAGGCAGGCGAGATAGTGTCAGAGAGGGAAGACAGACCCAGGAAACGCTGTCCAGGGAGAGAGACGGACAGACAGACAGAGAGGGAGGGACAGACAGACAGACAGACAGACAGACAGACAGACAGACAGACAGACAGACAGACAGACAGACAGACAGACAGGGAGAGATGGACAGACAGACAGAGAGAGAGAGAGGGAGAGACGGACAGACAGAGAGAGACGGACGGAGAGAGACGGCGGGGGAGACAGAGAGACAGACGGAGACAGAGAGGGAGACAGAGAGACAGAGGGGGAGACAGAGAGACAAAGGGGGAGACAGAGAGACAGGAGGGAGACAGAGAGACAGAGGGGGAGACAGAGAGACAGAGGGGGAGACAGAGAGACAGAGGGGGAGACAGAGAGACAGGGGGGGGGGGAGAGAGAGAGACAGAGGGGGCGCCAGAGAGACACAGTCGAGATGGAGGGAGGGAGCTTGACCCATTACAAGCGGAAGAGAGCATGCGTTCATCTGTTCTGCTTCGTGTCATATGCGTTATCACACCGTGCAGCGCCCAGTGAGGCGGTCTTAAGTCCAGGAGGCGGGGGGGGGGGGGGGGGACTTTATGGTCTCCTGCATCTCGGGCCATGGGAGCGAAGCCCCCGAGGGGAGCTGAGGGGTGATTGTCATGGCTGGGGGGGGGCGGGGCGGGCTGAACACGAGAGGAGAGAGGAGACAGAGAGGAGAGAGAGAGGGAGAGAGAGAGAGAGACAGAGAGGGAGAGAGAGAGAGAGATGAGAGAGAGAGAGAGAGCGAGAGAGGAGACAGATGACGGATACAGAAAGAGAGACAGAGAGACAGAGAGCAGAAGAGCAGAGAGAGAGAGAGAGCAGAGTCAGAGAGAACAGAGAGGAGACAGAGACAGGGAGAGACAGAGGCACGGACAGACAGAGAGAGAACAGAGCGAGAAGAGCAGGAGGACAGAGAGGCGAGGAGAGAGACAGAGAGAGAGAGAGAGAGAGGAGAGGAGAGAGACAGAGAACAGAGACAGAGAGGAGGAGAGAGAAGAGAGACAGAGAGAGAAGGAGAGAGAGACAAGAGAGGAGAGAGAGAGGGCAGAGACAGAGACAGGAGACAGAGAGAGAGAGAGAGAGAGAC
>OLKM01006204.1:0-14858 GCA_900291075.1 Melanogrammus aeglefinus | reverse complement strand
GCTTAAAACCACTGTTGTTTACATTAGGTTACGGTAAGCGTAAGACTTAGGAATTAATCGGCGGGTAAATTGCTGCCCTGGCTTCTATTATTCCACGGTCAGATGCCTATAAATCCCCCCAAAAATAGCTTGACTGGACGCAAAATTCATCAAATCGGTACTTCCAATGAAAACAACAAGTTATACAACATGGCGGCAAAAACTTTCAATCGGACTGAAGTGTTGACAGGATAAGTAATTCTACTTTATCTATCATATCTATTAGCGAATATATTGTGAGACGGTGATCGATGGACAACCAATAACGTTCCGGTCCACGCAAGTTAGAAAACAAAAATTTTTCTAATACCTCGTTGTGGAATCTTTCTCCATCAGGGTGAAACCTCAGCGGCTTTCTTCTTTGTTGCTTGGGGAGGACGATGTGCCATATTTCCTTACAGAATGAGGGAAACCTAAATTGGGGCGCAGAAAAGCAGCAACCAAACGGAACAAAACCGGAACAAAGACTAACAAATTTGGTACAAATTTGATGTGGGGTGCGTATCGTAAATTATGTACAACTTAGAAAAATTCGCGCATTGGCAAAGCGAACCGTGACTGAAACTGACAGGATCCACATTTAGATCTCCGGAAACGTTTCGGGACTCATCGGTTCTTCTTCCGGATTGCCGACTGGAATCCTGTTTATTTTTGTGATCGCACTAATAAACAAAGAAAATGGCACACATTGTTTTTGTTTACGATTTTCTATCAGTTCTCACCACACAACGACGTCTCATCTTTCGCTCTTGGAATAGTCGATATGTAATGGTAGGGAGATATTGAAATTATACTACGTGTAAAAAAAACTAGAAAATTTAATGTTTCATTTTTTGCCTCGAACAGTTTGCACTGGTGCCTTTAAAGCCTGTCATAAATAAACTGTCTGGTCTGCATGTCCACCCACTTTTAAGTCATGGAGGCCTCCTTCATTGACCACAGCCATATCAACCATTTGGGAAACACCAATTTACATCCTCCATC
The DNA here is from genome assembly GCA_900291075.1 of Melanogrammus aeglefinus. Taxonomy (NCBI): domain Eukaryota; kingdom Metazoa; phylum Chordata; class Actinopteri; order Gadiformes; family Gadidae; genus Melanogrammus; species Melanogrammus aeglefinus. The sequence continues at coordinate 13,835 of OLKM01006204.1, read as the reverse complement.
ATTACACTGCTGGTGTGATCCTCTTTGGTTAAAAGAGAACACATCAGAAGACACCAAGTTTATCGAAGGTTAACTCTTTGTGTGTGTTGTAGTGTGTGGGTGGGGGGGGGGAGGGCGGGATGGCGGTGGTGTGAGTACAGACATAAACATTGAAAAACATTTGTAAATATTGCAGAGAAAACATGTTTACGTGACTTGTATGTCCATGTACAAAAATGTCTGAACTTTATTCCAAAATAATATTTTTGTTTACATTATGTTATTGACCAAACAGTTATTTCAATTATATTTCATCATTTGTCATTTATTTTTCTGTGTCACAGGTCAACTTTGACAGCTATAAAGCAATTGTGTCTTTTGTGAATGTCGCCGATGTACATTGGAAGTTTCTGGTTAGTACTGAATACATTTCTGTAATATAATTTTGTTAAATTATTTGCTGGATGATGTATGTACATTTTGAATTATAATTTTTGTGTTTGCCATGTTACAGTACATCAATGCAGCCGAAAGCAGCGTGTATTTGGTAGATCCAGCAACCAATTCCAATGAACAGGGGGAGTCGGACAATGCTGCGAAAAGATTCCGGTACTTCTTTTTTTGTCACGCTAATCTGCATTAACAAAAAGGTTGTTCGTATATTTGTTAATAAGTAGTAGTAACACGGGGAAAAAGGTAACACGCAATTTTCTGTAAACAGCATTTAAGGGTAATAGACAAGAAGAATGTACATGCAAGTTCCATATGGGGCAACTTGAGCCATGTTTAACTGACTTCCATTTTTTCCTCTTGTCACTTCACATTTGAAGATGGAAGGAAGAGACGCAAGGGAAAGATTCAGCATGCACATTTGTGTACAAATCAAAGCTCCCTTCCCTTGCCACATTAGTGCTGTACATGTCCTAAGAATAGACTTTAGATGCCAACATGTGACACAGCAATTGTATGCATATCAGGATGTCATATGAAGCCAAAGGGCATATAAGGCACTTTGGGTGATGACCATGTCTTATGGCAATGTCTTTTATATAGTGCTGCATGTTTTTTCATTTATTTACAATGCCCAATCCATGACCTGTGGCAACACCATTATCTTACATTGTCTAAATATTGTATGTGTAAGTTCATTCATCATTACATTCATTGTTCACACACAGAGACTACTTCAAAATGAGGAGGATCAGCCACAGTGACACTGACTGGGTGGACATAAAACTGAAAGGGAATGTCATGCAGCACCCAGTCCAACAAGACGGCAACAGTTGTGGTGTCGTAGTCACCATGGTAAAATTTCACATAAAAATATTTAGAGGACAGCTGTCATGTTAAGTCTTAACATTTTATTATGTTGTTATCAGTATACTTCAACATTATGTGGTCATTATTTAGGTGGCGAAGCAGTCATGGAGCCTTTCCACAACCTCCAATGATGACATTTGGGGACAACAAAAAAAGAAATGCAGTGGCAGCGCAACATTTTGCTCTGCAAATACTTAAGCCTCAGTGTGTGTAAAGCATTTTGTACAGCATTGCATTGTGTGATGTAGTGTTCAAGATCTAAAATGTGCATTGTATGTATAGTGTTAAACACAGGACACCACTGTGCCATGTGTGCATCAGCAAAACCAACCTGGTCCACAGCCTTCCTTCACTGACTGGGTAAGATTTATGTAACTCTCTGGTTCAGCAAATGTATGCATTTATCTATATTGGCATTAGAAAGAGAGATGACAGTAAATGAAGTAGAGAGACAAAGAATGACTTTAAAAAAGCCTCAACCAAGAGTACACGCTTTACTGTCTACGTGCCGACATAATAATGCATATGATTTGAGAGTATCACTTATATACATTACATATTAAGTTGTTTGTTAAGATCTGTAAAATAAATGCTGGACCAAATCTGTTGCAATGTCTGAGAGGTTATTTCTACTGTAAGATAAAGAAAATGAGCAATTCCAAGAAGGATATATGGCGGACAAATGAAGAGGGTAATGACAGTACAGGTCTGATGGTACAATGCAAGAGTAAGTGGTAATAGGTACATGATTATAATGACAGGGCGTGACCTGGAATGGGCAAACCAAATGGATATCACTGAATAGGCAGATATGACAGTAAGTATAATTGCTTTTCGCAGAAAGACAAATGAATACAGAAATACTAAGATCGCAACAATCAAATATCAAAGTAATTATATGAGCAAGTTTTGATAGATAATGAGTTAATATATAAATAATATAATATAAGTATAATAAAAATATTATACTGCTGAGTTTGATTGAAATGATGGGAAGTGGTAGGGTGTTGATAGAAGCGTGTGAATGCCAAGAAGCCAGGAGGTAAGAACCATGCCCAACACACAGCACACACACACACACACACACACACACACACACACACACACACACACACACACACACACACACACCACACCACACACCACACACACACACACACACACACAAAACACACACACCGTACGTTCATGGTTTATTGCAGTCTAAAAGTATGTACTTTTCTCCTTTTTACAGAATTCAGTGTGACTGCTGCTGCAGGTGGTTCCACTACATGACTACAATGACAAATAAAAAAATTGTGTAGAATGTATGCTTATTGATAAATGTTTTTTAAAAAATTGTCTGTGAAATTTGTCAACATTATATGTGTCAATTATTCGAAGGTAACACATATGGGACTTTTAATTTGTATATATATCTCCAAAATGGTACAAGTAAAAATGCTTGTATTGACCATGTGGAGTAGGCTTATATGTGCTTAGAAGTCAAATATACCACCCATGTCAGGGATATTGAGCAAGAGTTTTTTACAGTAGCTTCAAATATATGGAAAATTGTTCTATCCCAAAGGTACACACTAGGGACTTTTATTGTAGATATCTCCAAATTTGTACAGGTTAAAAATGATTGATATTGATTGGGGGTAGTCTAAGATGTGTACAGTCAAATATACCCACCCATAGTCAGGGCATGATTGAGCAAAGTGGTACAGTAGTTCAAAATATATGAAATTGTGCTATCCGAAGGTACACATATGGGACTTTATTGTAAATATCTCCAAAATGGTACAGTATAAAAATGCTGGTATTGCATGTGGGTGAGAGTCCTACATGTGTAGAAGTCAACTACCACCATGTCAGGGAATTGATCGACAAGTGGTTTTACAGTAGTCAAAAATATGAATGATTGTCTATCTGAAGTACACATGTTGGACTTTTATGTATGATATCTCCAAATTGACCAGTAAAAAATGATTGATATTGAGTGTGGAGGAGTCTTAGATGGTAGAAGCTCAAATTATCCACCCATAACAGGGAATATTGAGCAAAGTGATTTTACATAGTCAATATATGGAAATGTGCTATCGATAGGTACACGTGGGACATTTATTGTAGAATATCTCCAAAAATGGTACAGTAAAAATGCTTGATATTGCATGTGGGTGTGTCCTAGATGTGTAGAAGTCAAATATACCACCCATAGTCAGGGAATATTGAGCAAAGTGGTTTTTACAGTAGTTCAAATATATGAAATTGTGCTATTCTGAAGGTACACATGTGGGACTTTGATTGTATAAATATCTCCCAAAATGGTACAGTAAAAAATGATTGATATTGAGTGTGGAGTTGTCTTATAATGTGTAGAAGTCAAATTACCACCCATTAGTCAGGGAATATTGAGGCAACTGCTTTACAGTAGTTCAAATATATGAAATTGTGCTATCCAAAGTACCACATATGGGACTTTTATTGTAGGATATCTCCAAAATTTGTACAGTAAAAATGATTGATATTGACTGTGGGGTAGTCTCTAAGATGTTTACAAAGTCAAAGTATACCACCCCATAGTCAGGATATTGAGCCAAGTGGTTTTACCAGTAGTTCAAATATATGAAATCGTGCTATCCGAAGGTACACATATGACTTTTATTGTATAATATCTCCAAAATGGTACAGTAAAAGTGCCTTTGATAATTGCATGTGGTAGAGTACTACAGTGTTAGAAGTCAAATATACCACCATAGTCAGTGGAATATTTGAGCAAAAGTGGTTTTACAGTTAGTTCAAAATATATGAAATTGTGCTATCTGAAGTGCACCATATGGACTTTTATTGATATGATATCTCCAAAAATGTTTACAGTAAAAATGATTGATATTGAGTGTGGAGTAGTCTTAGATGGTCGTAGAAGTCAAATATCCACCTAGTTTCAGGAGATATTGAGCAAAGTGATTTATACAGTAGTTTCAATATATGAAATTGTGCTATTCCGAGGTACACGTGGGACTTATTTGTAGAATATCTCCAAAATGGCTACAGTAAAAATGCTTTGATATTGCATGTGGTGTAGTCCTAGATGTGTAGAAGTCAAATTATACCACCCACATTCAGGGAAAAATTGAGCAAATGATTTTTACAGTAGTTCAAATACATTGGCAATTGTGCTATCTGAAGGTACACATATGGGATTTTATGCTTGAAATATCTCCAGAATGGTCAGTAAAAATGATTGATATTGCGTGTGGGGGTCTAATCCTACATGTGTAGAGAGTCAATATACACCCATAGTCAGGGAATATTGAGCAAAGCAAGTTGGTTTTTTTTTACAGCAGTTTAAATATAACAAGCACAAGATTATGGACTTTCTAGCTTGGCCATCTGTGTCCACATATGTTGCAAATAAAAGAATACCTTCGACTTGATCATTTAAGTTTCTCCATTCATCATGTGGTGGCGTATAGAATAACACTGTCTAGTTACACCATACATGTCATTTCGTCACATTATAATAGTATAGAGTCTGCTTTATAAGATACCGTAGCTATTACACACTGGTCTGTAATTACACATTGTCGATTCATGAACTAACCGGAAGTGAATACGCAGCGTTCTCTTCGCGCTTCTACCGTAATGCTAGAGATTATTTCGTTCCACTCGAAATGTAGTGCGGCTCATTGTAGACGGCTATCGTGATCGCAGGAACGGCTGCTTGACCGCAGTCGTGCAGCGAGGTGTCTTGCTTCGCCCTGAGGGGTTTAATTAATTCTAATATATGACGTCGCGAAGTTCTATACATTATCACGCTTATTAGCCACTACTTGCCAACGGAAAAAATCAGCTTCACTGGTGTGTCTTTTTACAATGATTCGTTACCAGCCATTCGTTAGTGTTGATTCAGACATCATGAAATTAGTCCACCAAAGACGTTGACGTCGCTTAGCAACCGAAGACGCTGGGATTGACGAGTTACCGGACTACTGGCAGTGAACGGGCGTTCCTCACGGCATTGAGAAGACCCGTGCAATATAAAGCCTATAATCAAGGCGTCAGTTTGTTTTAGAGAGTGGTGGGGACAATATACCATAAGCTTTGAGTGTGGTTTGCAAAGTGGTGGGTACCCTTATGTAAGCTATTCATTCCCATTCAACGCGCTGGCCATTAATACAAATATGCTCTGCAGTGTATTTGTCAGGTGTTTGAACAAACCCAGTTTGTGTTTTGGCTGTTTTTTGCAAAACGAACGTTGGATGAAACACACAGGGTATTGGATCGGGATATGTATACTAATACACACAGGACAAAGAAAAGTGTTGGCATTTAACACTTATCTGACATCAACAAGTTTACAGCAGACAATCAAAGGCAGACTGTAAAGGGGGTAGGCTACGAAATGAAACGAGGTACTCAACTGAGCATCAGGCTTTTGAAGAAGAGCAAGGGTTGCTGTAGCATAATGTTATGCTGCATTTAAAAATGAAAAAACCAGCACCCAGAGGAGAAAGTGCATCTGCCAAATCCTGACCACCAGTAAACACTCTATCGCGAAGGACCAATTACACTTCACACTCGTTACAATCATGAGCAAATTGCCCGCAAATAAAATCCTCTAGAGTTTAGGATAATCACACAGCAGGTTATACGAGAACATATTTTTATGTCAGGATGGGCCTCACCACTGGTTCAAGTTCCAACGTCAAATATCTCAATCAGACAAAACAACATATAACCACATTAGCATAGGCATTCGAACCGTGGTGCTAGCTGCTACTAGCTGCAATCTAGTAGCAGCTGAATGCGATACTAGCTGGAGCACCAACCAGAATCAGATGTTCACAATCGCTTAGACCGTGGGGTAACCTAGCCAGGTCAATGACTTCATATCACGAGCAAACAAAAAACAGCAGCAAGTTTACGCGTAAAACCAAATTTTCTTACCTTCTGTGGCCCTCCACATGGCAGGCTAAGATGATGTATCCATATTCCTACGTTATCCAGTGTCATCAACATGCTTTTTTACAGGAAGCAAAAAGGACCGCCTATTTTCTGAATAAAAAATGTTCAATATTTTGGCTGGCTGTCTTGAAACTTTCTTTATTAATAACGCTGTGTGTTAGCAGACAGCCCACGTAAGCCGCCTGCCCCCTCCCCTCGCGATGATATAGAAACAACCAAAAAATCGTCTATTTATCGCTCGCGTGGTGTCTCTATCTGGACAACATTTCGCGGGGGTGTCCCGCCCTTAAACACTTCTTATAGGATTGATAAGTACACGCTGCTTTCCTGTTGAATTGTGTTTACATCCCTCGATTTATTTGATTGGTTTGGATTCCTTAACCAATAAATTACACTGCGCACAAATCGTCACGCTGCATATCAGGACATCCTCTCGCGCGAGTTTTCGTCGCCGTTTCGCTCTCGCTCTGCGCTGCTGTATGTCAGACGAGGGTTCGCAAGCTGCCTTCCAACTGCCCAAGGTGTAGTAGGCCTGCTGCTGGAATGATTTAACAACAGGTGCTGCAGCTGGCGCGCGGCGCGGCACTGAATTAGAGCGATACTGATGATCCAGATCCCGTCCCCTCTCATTTGCTTCCACTCACAGCCCGCTGTTGTGCATGCTGTGAGATGTCTTCGTGCGCGCCTATCGCATGATTTTAGACTCGAGCGATTTCGGTGGAGTACCGTATGTGTTTTTTTTTTTTTTGTGTTTTTTTGCGGTCGCATTTTTAAAAAGTGGGGGGGACAAAATTCGTATTTTAAATAGTGGGGGGGACATGTCCCCCCCGAGTCCCCCCCGTATCGACGCGCCTATGCCTATAATATTTCTGTTTATGGCATAGATTTCTCCTCAGATTAGGCCAATGAAGCAATGATTAAAAAAACCAACAAACGCTCGATCAAAGGCCCGGCCCGATCCGGCTCGAGGATAGTGGGGAAATATCGGCCCGACCCGGCCCGACTCTGGCCGGGTCGGGTCAATCAAAACCCTCATTGTTTTACATGAATTGGCTAAACAAATGTTTAGCTAATCAAATTGTGCAGAGAGATTTATTTACATTGGTCATTCTGACCGGAGACATTTAGAATTGCCGGTCCCCTGCTCTGCCCTCAGCATGGCCAGCAGGCCTACCGTCGCATGGCCCACCTTAGCGTCATTTTTTTGCTTTTTAAATCTAGGATTACTCATGTTTGTATATTCCCACCCCTAATCATATTATCTTGCATTGAGGCTTAACTTTTTCCTTTTATTATCCTACCTGTTCTCCATTGTATTGTGCACCCTTGTGGAGAGTTTAAAACTAATTGTCATGATATATTCACCTCTAATAATGTTTCATTTAATTTGTTTAATGAAATCTGTTTCAGATATGAGTGCTGTACGAAATGTATAAATATCTGTTTCAGATATAAAGTACTACACAAATGTAAATATATATAATAGGCTACATCAAGGCAGAACAAGAACCCAACTATTCATTAGAAAGAAACGACCAACAACCGTATGTTAGTAGGCTAAAGAACGGAAACTATTGAGTCGCTGATCTATTGAATAATCACTGGCACACTTTATTTACAAAACATATAATTAATTGTCAGCTTAGTCTTGCATTGGACTTCAGGAGGGGAACTCAGGAACAACACAACATGTGTAGCCTATCTCAAGAAGGCAGATGGGGCTCCTACTCCATAGGCAAGCAACCCATCCAGAAAAAGGTCTGAACATTTACTACACCTTGCAAGATAACGAAAAATAAAATAAAGAAAATGTGTTTAAATGTGTAACCTTAAAAAAAAAACACGGAATCCGGCAGTGACGAATTAACAGGCCCAAAACTGAAAACTTCTAACTTTTCGATTTGAACGAATTTCGTTAGTTTATGATATTAAGAATAGTCAAATATAATTTTCTTGAGGCTGTTCAATAAGAAAGTGACGGATCAGCTAAGGCCTAAAGTAAACTGCGCAGGGACGGCGGCCCCAATTAAAGTCAACAGCAATTTTCTCTTGTTTTTGCTTAGCTGTTCCACTTAGAGTTTATCGTTACAAAAATCACAAAGGTAAATTTTCATTTTTGGTTGTTAAAAGAAAGGGGGAAGTTTCTTCTTAAGTTGTTATTTGCGAGATTTAGTCCCGGGATGATATGGTTTAGATTGTCGGAATCAGGAGGCTCAGCTTTCATGTAATAGGCCTATTTAGTTTGTGCCGGTCCAATTTCGTGAAAAAGATCGCTATTGCAGTGCTCCAAGTCTCACGCATTCGGCGTGAGAACACGCAATTCAACCCATGCACACGCTCACAAGCCACACTTCGTATTTCTCACGCAGAGAAATTACCAGGATAGCGCCCACCAATTTGATAATAGGCCTACATGGATTTACAAAGTCTGAGACTGTAGGCCTCTCCTCAGACAAAGCTTGGGAACAGGTGCTCCCCATAGTTTACTTGCTGAGGTTTGCTCAATTCCATGAATTATATTTTATTTTGTAGACAGTAAATACTATGTGTCCCTGTCAATTGCTTGTTGAGGTCACTATATTGCATTTTTGCATTTCAGGGGAACATGCATGAAACTACTGAAGTGATGTGATATTTTACCCTTATCATTGTTGTTCTTTGCTCCACAGATTGATAAAGACGTTGTCATGCTTATGGATGATTCAGCTTTGGCCAAATACATTCCTTCATATGGAGACAGAATTGCACTTTTCAATTTTTGCAAAAATCAAGCCCCTCTCTCAAAGCGAAAAATGGGTCTATTTGAAAAGCTCAGGAAGAAAATGAAGCTAAAGACAGAATCCAAAGAAACAGACGAGGAAGCCAGCAACAGTGAAAAGGAAACCAAAGACAATGAGGAGATGCCTAAAACATCCAGACCGGTAAAAAGGACAACTAAACGAACCATTGAGATTGGTTGGATCCACAAAGAGGATAGTGAAGCTAAACAGGTTAGAGTAAAACAAGGAGGGGGCACTAGAAAGGTTGTGATGGACATCAGTGATGGATACAATGAAATCCTGAAAGAGGGGAAAAATCTTTTTTTCCCTAATGGCATTTCAAGTAAAGGCCATGAATCAGACTTTACATTTGATGTGTGGGATTTCAAACAAAACCCTTTCACTGATCATGTCTCAATTGCTGCAATATACGACACTGTCAAACTAGCCAAGCTGCGTTTCTATATTGCCACTCAGCCTAAACCACACTCAGATGAAAACGCCTCTACCTGTGATTCAGAAAACAAATTTGATGATCTTATCCTTCAGGGCCAAAATGAAATTATTGAACTTTCAGACAGCCAATCCCTGTCTCTGGTGTCCAGTTGCTCAGCAGAAGACCAGGTTAGTCGTCCTCACCCAGGTACCACAGATGGATCAACTGCTACAAATGACTCAGTCAACACAGACTTCCCAGTGCTGTCAGAGAGCATTTTTCTTCTACCAGAAGTATTACAGGAGGATGTAGTTCTTCTGCAAAACTATGTCTTAGTATCAGATAACCCATATATCTCTGATCCTGAAATTACAGTTGGCCCACAACCAGATGCTGAATTTGATTTCAATGACACACTGATTTATGAGGACGAAACACCTGACCACACAACTCAAGCAAAAATTATAACTATCCACTATTCAAATTCCCTCAATGACATGATTGAAGCATTTTCTGACCCAGAAACTCTGACCAGACCACTGATAGTGAAGCGAATTCTTCCAGATAAAAAAGAGGAAGCTGGCGTTGGGTCAGGAGTTCTTAGAGATGTCCTCAGTGCTTTTTGGCTAGACTTCTATGATCGTTGCACACTTGGAACAACAATAAAAGTACCCTTTATCAGACATGATTTCAAGGCTGAAACCTGGAAAGCCATCGGCAGAATTTTTGTGAGAGGATACCAAGATTGCCACTACCTTCCTATCAAGCTTGCATCTGCTTTTGTGGAGGAGATGTTATTTGGAGCTGTGTACAGTGACCTGACAGAAAGCTTTCTGCAGTTTGTAAGCTGTCAAGACCGAGAGATCCTCAAGCAAGCTTTACAAGATTTCTCGTCTGTTGAAATGGATGACCTTGTGGAGACCCTTGACAACTATGAATGCAGAAGAAGAATCTCAGCCGACAATCTTCCTACAATCCTGACAGAAATTGCCCATAAAGAACTTGTGCAAAAGCCGATGTTTGTTATTGATTGTTGGAGGGAAATCACAACTCCAAACATCACTCTGAATTATGAGAAGCTAACACAGATGTATGCTAATCTTAAAGCAACAACTAAGAAGGTGTTGAAGCTGTTGAAGTTCCCAGCAGAAATGACAGCAAAGCAAAAAGAGGTGGAACATCATCTGCGAAGGTATATCAGAGAACTGGATGAAGAAGAACTCTCCAAGTTTCTGAGATTCTGCACAGGATCCAATTTGATTGTGTCTGACTGTCTGACTGTTGAGTTTACAGTAATGTCTGATTTCACAAGACGGCCAATTGCTCGGACATGTGGAATGTTCCTAGAGCTATCTGACTCCTATGAAAGTTTCCCAGTCTTTCGTGCTGAATTCAATGACGTCCTCAAGAGCAATGTCTGGGTGATGGACATAGCGTAGCCCAATATATGGCCCCTCAGACATGATTGTGGCCATGCTGTTTCCAAAATGTACACCAGGACCACGGTTATTCTTCACTGACACAAAAAAGCAGTGCTATTGTTCTTCCCCGTTGAAAGCTATTCAAAGGTAGTTTGTCTTCAAGTCCCCTGTATTCATACAAGTAGTATCTAGTAGTATCTGGAGTATCTAAGCCAATACATTGTGCAGATATCAGATGTTATAATTTTATACCACCCTATATTTCTCAACTTCTCTGTATAGGCCACTTCAAGTACAGTTTTTGTGAACTATGTCCAGGTTAATAATTACATGTTTACATTTGAGGTACTGCATTGATGAAGACATCTTTGTATATTGAAAAGTTTTGATAAGCTAGAGTTTCTCACAAGTACAGTATTGTGTTCATGTGTTCATGTTTATTGCACATTTCCATTTGAGTTACTGCATTTGAATAAGCTACATTTTCTGTGAAATATGTGTTGAACAAAATGGATTTTGAGGTAGCCAACCAAACACAGAATTTGCTTTTTTATTTTTGTGATTTTATAGAAAATTATTATTTTGTACCAATTTGTCTTTTCTATTCACCACAGGCATAGTATAAACACTTTCATTAATTAGTGATCAAGTTATTATAAATGCTCATGTGTAGTCATGTTCATGATTTCATATTAAAGTTAATCAATTTCATCTGAGTTGTTTTTTAACTGTTCCTTAAGTTAATGGGTATGAGGTGTTGATATCAGGAGGAGACAATGGCAGTACAAAAATCCAGCAGCTGCTCTGTGCTGAATGGGTATTTTAATATATTATAATTTTTATACATAACAATTTCACAGTCAAAACTGATACAAAGGGCAAGATTCGCTCAACAGCTGGAAGATAATACCACAAACATAAAGACATGTTCTTTACAACAATTATGGTGAACAAGTGTCCAAGCCAAAGGCCCACATGCAGGTAGGGTTAGGCAGTTACTGATTTTACAATACTATACTTGAGGGGGTTACTTTTTTGTTTAATTTGCTCTAAAAATGAATATGGCATGCATTAAATAAAGGATATAAAACTGAGTCTGTTCTCTGGTGGATGCCATTTCTCATATAACAAAGCCTACATCAACAACCCTCCATGGTGCAGAAATAATGTCTTACCCTTAAATATTCAACAGTATTTCTGTTCTCAATGAAGTGTACAGTTCAGCAGCGGAAAATGCATCTCTTGGAGCATCCCATCCATTTTCCTGCATCAGAAGACAGCAGAGCTCAAATACAGTCTCATCACATGGGTATTGCCTTTTGGGGGTGCAGTCCTCCTTACAAAGGGCCAGCTCTTCCATGTCAATTGTCTTGAGATGGTCCTCACCACCATAAATCTGTGGGATAGTGTACATCAAAATAGGGCGACCTCCAGTCACACCCTGGCCTGCCTTTGCTGTCAACTTGTGTGAATTCCAGGTTTGCACGACTTCATCAAGTTCAGCCTGCATTAAAACAAAATATTAGAAAAAACAAACTTGCAGCAAAAAGTAGTTGAGATGAAAATAAGATATAACAACAAACTATGAAGGAGACCCAAAAGCTGCCAACTTATCGGCGCAGAAACTGCATAAGCAGCAATCAGAAAGAGCTGACGCGCACGCACGCACGCACGCACACACAAACACAAGAGAGCCAATCAGCATGCGGTGCGTATTTATTTGATGCGTCACAATATTGTAGAATTGTTGTGTTTTGGGGGGTTGGTGGAATTGTGTGGGCAAAGTATTCGTGTTGTACACTTCATTTAGTGATTATGTGTGCTGTATACTGGTCTGCGTGTAGCCCTCCTTGATTCCCCCTCCTGTGTTTCCCTCGTGTCGGTGTGAATGTGTGTGTTAGCCTCTAGGCCTACCCGTGTGTGTTCTACGCATATCTGTGGCAACAATTGGCACAAAGTTATGTGAAAGGTTTGAGGGAGAAGTCTGCGCATGCTCACCTGAACAAGATTTAAGAAGCAGAATTGGATCAGACTCTTATCCAAGAAATCACCCGAGAGGTGCCCGTCGCGCTGAAGGGTTTGGAATAGGTTGATCCAAAACTGTACGCTCTGTCTTCTCAAGATCCCCCACCAGGATTCAATCCGCTGGTTTGCAGTGCTGCGGCCATAAAGGAAACTTCGGTCTCTCGCAAAAGAGTCTGAGTGATTCCTGCGCAGGAAGATGAGCATGTTTTCGACGTGTCCATTTTCCGTTCCTCTGTCAGCACGCAGGCGCTCCGGGCATCCTCCCATGCGTGCAGCGGATGACACGAAGTAGTCGGCAATAACCCTGGGGTCATTGTTTGTGGTGTAGGCCTCCATCCAAACAATATAGCGACTAAAACCGTCAATGCAACCACTGATGGCAATGCCGTATGGCTTTAGTTTATCGTACCCATCCATATGCCAGAGGGCATTCGGACCTCTGCTGTGATATTGCCTGCGGCCTCCAGACGCGCCGGCCGGCCTTTGCCTCCCACACCCTCAGGATCTAGCAACTTGATCAATTGTCTTACTGCGTTTTGCGACACAACATAACCTTTATGTATTGCACGGAGGTGCAACCATCTGTATCCTTGCAATCTGCCCATTTCCAACTACCAGTTCAGTTTGCAGAGAACGCCGCGGCCACTTCTTCCAGGTTTGTTTGATTCTTCCTCGTGAACAGACGAAGTTTTCCGCACAACCTTTTCCAGCGTCCTGTACACTAATCACCACACTGTGGTTTTCTGCGCTAAAACAGCGAGAATCTCTTTATTGTTAACCCGGATTTCTAAAATACAGTTTTACCAAATTATCTACACAAGCCATTGGATTCAGTGCAGAGACCTGTGGAGCGGTTGCTAATCTCTCCCAACTAATTTCAAAGTGTATTCTCGACATTTCAAGTTTAATGGTCGACTTTAAGGTGACAAATCGAGATAAAGA
>OLKM01006203.1:0-14860 GCA_900291075.1 Melanogrammus aeglefinus | reverse complement strand
GAAAGTCAGACTGTTTCTGTGTGTTGCTTGTTCTGTTAAGTTTGAGCCCGCTGAGTCCCCATGGAGCCACATTACAAGAGTGTCAGGAGGGAGGTAAGAAAAAGAAAGTGTGGGGTTCGTTGGCCCACCTTCAAGAAGAACAAATTGCAGCGAGGTGCGGTAAATAGTGCAGGTGTGCACGTCCACACACAGTTTTCCACACTAAGATAGAGTGGCGGCAGTAAAAGGCTGAATGGTAGCTCCGGCGACGGTGGGTTCAAATCAAAATCCGAAATTAAGATAGAAACCGACACTATGATTCTGTTCTTGCAAGGAAATCAAGGGATATCCAAATGAGGACATTTGTCGTGTATGTCCGACAGCAACTGAAAGATAAACACCAACAATGGAGGAGGTTGGCTTTGTGTTTTATGTGATGTTTGGAGGGCGACTGTGGCCCATGCTCTGACAGGCGCTCTGCCACCATGGAACTCTTTGCCGAGTTTGTCAACCTTTTATGACTTCATTTAATAAATTACCACAGAATGGTGGGTGAGGAGCATTGTCAACATCTTAATTGGTTGGTCACTGAGTTTCGCTCCAAGCTGCGTCTCTTTAATAACAGAGAATTATTAAAATATACGATTCTCTTTTTTTACTCTTTTCATTTGTCTTCCTTTCTTTACCGCGTGTCTCAGTTTTAGTCTACCGGGGCGAAACACACATTCGTCAGTCCTGAGGATCATACAAAATTTAATCAAGACCTATTTTCAAGGCGTCGCCGGTTCATTAAAACGAGATTTAAAACCCAGAGGCTGTCTCACCGCACAGACCAGTCCTCTCTGTTTGATAGAAGCCCCAGACACTACAAGTTCAAGTTGGATATCTGCTCTCAGAAAAGGGACCTTACACACTCCAGACTGGATATGGGATTTGAACAAAACAAAAAATGAGACTTTTGATGAATAGTTTTGGAGACAGACCTTCCATATCAATTGTCCTGTGGCTGAGCTCATCTCCTTCTCACCCGAGCTCCTCATCTCTCCTTTTGTGGTCAGGTCTCCGCTAATCCCCACCAGCTGGGAGCCTCAGGCTGGAGGACTCGGGTTCCACGGCCCCTAAACCCACGCTGAGGTAGAGCGTTAGAGACGGAGCAGGAAAGGGGGGGGGGAACGCACTGCAAGCCTGGTTCACACCATTGGCCGATCGATTTAACAAATGCCCTCCCTACCATTTTCTGTCTACTCAGTCAGCTTACCTGTCTGTCGTACTCATTGGTCCATGAGATGAGTGTGTGGTGTGGGGGGGGGGGGGGTCAGGTTAATGCTCAATGGGTCCGTAGAGGTTTCCCCTGCACCACACATGACTTAAAAGCCCTCTGGATGATTGATGTGAATACAGCAGGGGTGGCTGGGGCTTGTGTAAGCATAAGCGGTTAGCCCCGCTGACACCAGCTATAAGGCCCCAGGTTCGACAAACCTCACTGGGTTTGTTCAGGTCGGGTTCCGTCGGGCTCAATGTTCAGCTCAGTGTTTGAAGCTCAGACACGCAGTCTCGTAAAATGTTTTATTCTACACCACACTCGAGTCTGACGGAGAAGAAAGGATCTTTGATTCCTGAATGCAAACATATCGCTGAAGCTCCTTATGCAACATGTACTGGCAGGGTTGGGAGGAGGCTGAGACCAAACTATCCTCTATAAGGCGTCCAATTCAATCGAACACATTTTCCAGGCATATGAGAATGCCAAGAGCCAAATGAGACACATGACACCTGTTGACCAATCAAAAATTGGCCAATCCTTATTACAGGAAAATATACTGCTTTTATGGCCATGAAAACGTAACATCCTTCACAGGGGAGCAGGGGGGCTGTGCTTCCAACTGGGGTCACTGTAAGCTCCCAGCCTCTGGTCCACCTGGGTCCACCTGTAACCACGCACCACTGAGGCCTGTGATAAGAAAAAGACCAGGCATGCCGAATACCTAGAGCAAAAATATTTAAAACAAGGGGCGCATGTTCCCAATCCTTATAAGAAGTGTGAGTTACATCAGTAGTGCCAGTGTTGTGCGTGATGTTTGAAACATGTTAGGGGGGGAGCGTTGTATCTGTTGGATACAGCCCTGTTTTAGACACAGAGGTTTCTACGTGCTGTACGCTTTTTGTGTAGCTGTTTACTATTTGCTTGATAACTCACTTTGCCGTGAAAGGGATGCATGCATGTGTCTGAACTTGATTGTTTCTAATTTAAGAACAGTTTCATTCTTTTAATCGTTATCCTTGATTTAGCATACTGGCGCAGTAATTCCATTGCCTCCTGAGTAATGTCGCGGTGTTGCGCCTTCCACGCGGTAAGTTTCGCCGTTCAGCCTTGTGTTTGTCTATCTCACCTCAGCAGTTGAACGCTTGCTAATTGTAAAAAGCAGACTCGTAAAACGAACTCGAAAACAACCAACTGTCATATCTGGAAGAGAACTACAATAAGTCAGGAGGCAGTATACAAGAAGCCCAACGCCTTACTGCTGACATCTTTAACACAAACATACCCTGTCCCTTTGGCCTGTGTCTGCTAGTCACAAAAATCTTTTAAGGAGTTACATTGGGTGTTACCTCAACACGGATTGTTGTGACATAAGGTTCACGCAAAATGACTACACGTCACCTCCACCCTAACAGCAACACCAGAGAGGTAAACAACAGCCAGAATAATCTGGGAGGAGTGGATTCCTCCACAATCGCTCCACCGCCCACGCACAGCCTCTGTGTGACGTCTTCAAGGGTCCTCTGTGTTTGACGCGCCGCACCGGCACAGAGTCAACTCTGCTCCCCATCCACTCATTAGCTCTGCTATTACCGGTAGGGGGTCAGCACAAGCCTGCTCTTGTCTGAATGGATGGGCTGATGGAGATCAGGTTGGGGTTGAGACGACCGAGGTGGGTGAGGGTCGAGACAGGGGTGGGACTGGCTGGGGTACCGACAGACGGCCTAAAAGACTGACTGCTCTTATACTAAGGAGTACATTTTCCGTTCCAACTCTTCAGGTTCGTGTTTGAGGGTGGTGTCAACACGTTGGGACCAAACAAACCTGCCTTAAGCTCAGAATCTGGATATGTCCTTCATGTGGAGAACAGTTGAGGTACACTCCCAGAATGTAAGGATGAAATAGAGATGTACTTCCAGGTCAGATGATAAACCTTAAATCTGTTCTCTTGGTTTGATCACGCGCGAGAGAAACATGACACACACTCGCTATTTAGAGCTGGGAAAGCCTTCTTCAGGTTCTATGAACAGTAAGGAAGAACGCTCTTAAAGCAACCCAATCAGTTAATTTAAGAGTCTTCTCCGTAATGACCTCATCAGTTGTAAAAGCGATTCCCTCCCCCAGTTGATCGGTTCCTGCTCCAATGATTCGAATGTCACGCTTAGAAAATAATCCTGGCAGGAAAATCTCCAACTGGGCAAGCTGCACATATCTTCACCTCATAACCAAATCAAACCCCATGTGTCACACCAGACATGTGGGGGAATCAAAGGGAACAAAAATAAAAACAGCTTAAAAAACAGAATCAATTTGCCGTAGATTACGGGAACAGTCTTTAGACCGAGTCATGCTGAGAGGCAATATGGCAGATTTATGTGGACACAGACCCTCTGATAAGGTGAATAAAGCATGAAACAGGTTTTAAATCCACATATTATTGTTTCTCATGGTTTGACAGTGAAAATTTGTTTCCTTTCTCAAACAACATTAGAAGACAAAAAAGTTTAATGTTCAAATTTGTATCTAACCTAAACACCACCTTCCAGTGAATCATGACCTCATTCTGTGACTCCGCCTTCTTCTTCTAGGCCCAAGTTAACTGTTAGCTGACGCTGCGCTGAATGTTCAGGTGACCCAGCAGAAGCTGTCATTCTCCTGGGTTCTTCTCATCGCCAGCTTCCTGAACTTTAACATCACGGTCTCATACCTAAGGCTCGATTCTGCGAAACCCTCATTAAATGCATTTCAGGAGATACTTTAGGGAATACGGCAGAGAGTTTACAAGCAACATAACTGTGGTATTAAGGCATTGGGAGGAGGCAGAACCAAATGTCTGACTCACTATGGACCGGCACTCCGTTTCAAATCCAGCCGGGAAAAACATCTATGAGCATCTCGAGGAGTAGAATCAGTTTTTGGCTGACATGGTCCTGAATAGCTCTGCAATACATTTGCTCGTGATCACTACACAACATAATGACTACACAAAATACTCGTGTGTGCCTCAGAGCCACTGATTCCGGACAGGAAGTTGCAACAAGCAGATCAATAAACCTATTGATCCTTACTGTTCAGGACAAATTGTTCTGAGGAAGGATCCTTTTACCGGACAGGAGGAGATTTAGAACCATTCATAAAACAACACAAACATATAGAAAAGAGATATGCTTATGATTTTTACAAAGCACCCTGAGTGCTGATTAACTGGTTTTAGAAGAGGGTGCTTCATCATTTGCTCTTTGCCTCTTCAAGGAAAGGATTTGAATGAGAAAATATGAATTATGCACAAATTGTTCATATAGGGTACACACACATCTCACACAAGAAACACACAACCTACTGGAATTACAGGAAATAAACGTTCCGTCCTCAAGGAAATCTTTTGAAGACCCCCGTGTCAACAGAAACAACACGCAACGTTTCTGATGTTTATCACAGACACAGAAAACAAACAATGATTAGCAAAATCCGAAAACATTATCATGGTAGGCCGAGGTTTCTGCTGTATCTGGACCGGGGCGGTGGGGGGGGGGGGCTCGGATGAAACCCGTGTCCGGGGGGAAGGTGTGGGAGAGAACAATAATCACATCCCTTCCGGGCCGGGACCCGGGGTCTGGTTACTGGGAACCAGTCTCGACAGAACAGCAGGATATTTAGTCCTGTGGGGGGGGGGGGGTGCATCCTATCTGGTTCAGTTCAGTGTGGAGGGCGTGGGGGGTGGAGGGGGGCTGGACCAAGAGGGACCAGTGGCGGTATAAGAATGAAATAAGAGAAGAGAAATCTCCAGTGTTCTGATAGGGAAAGGCTAGAAGCATGCACGAGGGAAACCAGCAATCATCTCCACAAGGCCCTGACAGATGAATCATCTCCTCATCTGTCAGGACCTTAGATGTAGGGAGCTGCACTGTGGAGGTCCGACCGACCTGTAGGTTTCTACAGAGCTGAGGGATTCTCTCCCACTTCTCTGCTCTCCTCTTGTCTTTCTCATCCATCTACCCTATTCCTTCTCCTCTCCTCTTCTTGCATTTGGGTAAAATCAAATAAATGCAATTGCTTCTCCAGTGCAGGCCACTTTGTTCTCACATATCCTACATACAGATACATTTTCACGGAGGTGCGTTGATGATTTTTCAAAACCCTGTTGTGGTCAGGACTTTTAGATAACAAACTAAAGTCTCCTTCCATTTAAAACCCAATCATATGTTCATCCATTACAACTCAGTTGACTTCTTGCTGAGTCTCATTCCTCTGTGGAGCAGGAGAAGCCAAACTTCTGAAACAGCTTGACCTTGAAAAGTGTCAGCGCGAGAGCCAGAGAAGCAATAAATTTTTCTAAAGAAGAAATGTTCAAAAAAATGTTTTTGACAGCAAACAAATTCACCAGAAAAACAGTAGTTCTTTACTTCTTATATTACTTCATTAGATCATAGCCACCACAAACATTTGCGGACCAGAGGAGTTCCAGAGAAGAGCTAATGACGGAAATCCAGAGCTTGACTCTGCAGGGTTCTTGGCTCAGAGATTTTTTGAGAAATTGTGTGAATGAAGTATGAAGGAATTAGCAGTAAAAATAAATCTAATCTCTCAAATGTCAACAGCTCTCTTCAGTTCTCTCTAGAATTCTCCAGAGTCCAGTTGGTGGACGAGGCTGCTACAGGTGGCCCGGTTCTGTGACGGCAGAAAATTTCCTTCATGGTAGTGAAAGAACTCTTCGGTCTTTGCCAGTGGAGCGATGAAGGTTGATGCCGGCAAAGCGAGCAGACAATGATGAACCGATTGCCATCCAAATTAGTGGAATGTTAGCTTTACGGTGGCAGGTGAAGTGAGGGAGTCTACTGTAAAACTCTGGTCCATAAAAGTCTCCATCCTCTTCCAATGAAACCTTCTTCTCCTCTAAAATATGTATTCCAAAAGGAAACTGCGCGTTGATATTCTTTTCATGGGGTCCCGAATCGGTTGACCTCACTGTGCGTTCCGATTTAGAGGAGGGCAGCGGATTTGACTGTTTTAGACACTGAATTATCCACTCTAAACAACGATGCTCTCCGGAGACTCCTAGGACAAACATTTCTAATAGCGTGTTTTTCTATAAACACAAAAGAGAGTTTTGAGCTTCAATCTCAGGCGTCACCGTGGGCCGGGCATAAACACTGCTACTGGACCAGTGAGAGACACTGCTACTGGGACCAGTGAGACACTACTACATGGACCACTAAGACACAGTTACTGGGAGCAGTAAGACACAGTTACTGGGAGCAGTGAGACTCTACTCCTGGGACCAGTGAGACACTGGTACCAGTGAGACAATGCTACTGGAGACCAGTGAGACCTCTACTACTGGGGCAGTGGGACACTGCTACTGGACAAGTGAGACACTGCTACTGGGACCCCCGGAGACACTGATACTGAGACCAGTAGGACACTGCTACTGGGACCAGTGAGACACTGCTAACTGGGCCAAGTGAGACACTGCTACTGGGGCCCGGCCGTGAGACACTGCTACTGCGCGCGCACGCCAGTGAGACCCTGCTACGGACCAGTGGGACCCTGCTACTGGCCCGGCAGTGAGACACTGCTACCGGGACCAGTGAGACCCTGCTACTGGGACCAGTGTGAGACACTGCTTACTGGGACCAGTGGGACACTGCTACTGGGGACCAGTGGACACTGCTACTGGGACCAGTGGACACTGGCTACGGATGGGACCATGGGACACTGCTACTGGGGCCCGGGCAATGAGACACTGCTACTGGGACCAGTGAGACCCCGCTACTGGGACCAGTGAGACCCCGCTACTGGGACCAGTGAGACACTGCTACTGGGGTCCGGGCAGTGACACAGCTACTGGGGCCAGTGAGACACTGCTACTGGGACCAGTGAGACACTGGTACTGGGGTCCGGGCAGTGACACTGCTACTGGGATCAGTGTGACAGCGCTACTGGGACCAGTGAGACCGGACTAATGGGACCAGTGAGACACTGAGGGTGGAGGTAGGACCTCCTCTTGGGACAGGTCTCACTGGGTACCAGTGGATCACCCAGTCTTCTGCTGGTCAGCAGGAGGACATTCCACACGCCCTCGCACCGGCACACACAGGGCAGTAATGGAGAAAGGAGTTATGGTATTATCAGCTAAAACCTGAAGGGGAAGGCCACCACTGAGAGAGAAAGATGTGGGTTAAGGTTTGTTCTGCAGGACCGTGTTTCCCACAGGATCCTTAGAGACCTTAGCGGATGGACTCCCATCCCTCGAGGGGGGTCTGGGGCTTTATGATGAAGCTCTAATCCCGTTTAGTATCAACATTTCTTCGTAAATAAACATTGCTTAAGCTGAACTGTATCACAGATAACCTTAAAGGGGAATTTCACCGGTGGAAACATGAATATGAATCAAAATCGGGTCCTATATGTAGTCGAATAATAAAATGCATTTCTAATTTGGTGCCGTCTTGACCGAGAAAAGGCAGAAGTGACTTTGTGGCGCTTGTGGATTGAGACAACAACTCCCACCATGCACCACGATGCACAGCTTCGCAGGCCACTACCGCTGATCTAGATCTCCGTCTATCAGAGACCTTGCGGTACCAAGCTGATACCGCAAGACAGCTTGAAAATCAATTCACACAACATTTCTAGTGACGAGTATTAGTTGATGAACTCATTAGTGAATTACTCCTCGTTTGTATTTCTTTCGAAATGGTGAACTTTTGCATGGTGCCGGGATGTTCAAGCAGGACAAGGAAAGAACAAGCAGTAAGTTTTCATCTCCTACCAAGAGATTTGGGGCGTTGCAAACAGTGGCTACGGGCTATTAATCATCCAAAGTTTGGAGAAGAAACGGCCATGGAAGCCGTAAAACAAAAGGTTTGCAGTCTCCATTTCAAGTCGGAAGACTTCGAATTCAATGTCCTGGGAATGAAGAGAGCTGCTCCTTTGAACACCGCAATTCCGTCGATATTTATCTTTCCATATGACGATGAACAGCCTGGGACATCTGCAACTAGTAGCGCTAAACGCATTTGCCTGGAGGTAAGACTCACTCGATGATAACACACACTGATAGTCGTTTGCAGTAAAGCACCACATCTCATAAAGAGTTGTATATAAATTGGCTGTTTACAAAGTAAATCTGCCTTCTTTCGCATGTTTTTGTCGCACGTTGTTCTAATGTGCCAGTGACTCTAAAACTCAACTCCTCAGCAGTAAATAAGAAAAGTTGGCATTTTAACGTTAGATAAGACTAGCTACGTTCTATATACGTTTGCTGTTATCAATGTTTTACGATAAAAATTTTATTGAACGTATCTCATTTCAGACTTGAACAACGTCTGCTGCAGCTTTGTTCTCGTCATCAGAAGATGAGGAACACCAGTCAAGAATCCTCCCTCTGGCCAAGCACAGTTTGTAGGTATAAAACGACTGTAATTTGTGAAATTTAAGATTAAAAATAAACCTCTTTGTTTTATAGTCACCAGGACTCAATACCAGTGCCAGTAGCCTTGAAGTTGGTGAAACCGACGAAAGCTATCAGCCTGAGTCAACCCTCACCCCCATATCGGCGTCGTCATCAGAAGATCAAGGTGTAAAGGACTAGCGTGAAAAGAAGATTATTGTCAATGAATCAAGCCTCATGTCACTATTCAAATTCAAACATACTGGTGAGAATAGATGCCCTTTTTCTTTCGCATATTAACGGCCAAGTTAACGGCAATACCCTATGGGGGAAGTGGACATGTCTGCAAGGCTGCAAGGCATCTACACAAGAAGTCAGTCGATTGGCCTGGCCTCAGTATCAGACTTAATGACTCCAGTGGGAATGCAAATGTGAACTATCTTAACCTCTCTCAGTTAGAGAGAGGAAGCGATGTATTTTAAGGTAAACGGCCCTATCTTGCATCCGGCGCAATTGACTTAATCACTAGCGCATGTGTCGTTGCTAGTTTGCATGGCGCAGAGCGTTCTTTTCTCTCCTGCACCACGCGCCGGTAAATTAGGGAAAGATCTTGCGCCCCAAGGGGCGGTTGGCAAAAGGAGGAGGCGTGTTCTGATGCAAACATTCCCTGGTGCTATTTTGCAGTTTCAGAAACCACTTGCGCCACAAACCAGGAAAAACCTGGTTTAAAGTCAGTGGCGCGTTGTTCAGATGCTATTTTAAGGGTGCATGCATAATGTTGCTTGTGCACCTCGCGCATACACTTTGCTTCTCTCATCCTACCTAGCCACACATTCTTGGTAAATTATTTGGGAAAGAACAGCTGATACAGCGGTAGTAAGTTATACTTTTAAACCAATGCATCTGCAAACTGTACAGCAAACACATATTTTCTTGACACAGACATCGTGTACATGCCCATAACTTTTAGGATGATGAGTATTTGATCATGAGAAAACATTGTTTTACCGTGAGTGTTAAAAATAATGAATGAATGCTGGCGCGCATGTGTGTATGTGTTTAAACACACGCAAACTGAACATGTAACGCATGATACAGTCCATGGCAATGTATATTAATGGGGGGACACATGCATATTAGGAACATAAGTCGATAACGCTAATGCATACAATACTGATTTTTTTTTTTGCATAATGTATTGCTTATATCATTAAATAGAACCACAGTTACCGCATATCATATGTTATATCATATAAGATTTCTTTGCCAAAATTTATTCGAGGACTT
Source organism: Melanogrammus aeglefinus (assembly GCA_900291075.1). Classification (NCBI taxonomy): domain Eukaryota; kingdom Metazoa; phylum Chordata; class Actinopteri; order Gadiformes; family Gadidae; genus Melanogrammus; species Melanogrammus aeglefinus. Next base: position 4,940 of record OLKM01006203.1, on the reverse strand, counting down.
TCTGAAGTTGTGGAAGAAAACCTTATTCCATGCGTGAATTAGGCCATATTATTTGGCCATGAACTGAGCCATTTGAAGTTTGAAATTCATGTGCATCTGTCTCATCTGAGACTGCAGACACGCTGTCAAAATATGAACTTGTCAGATTCAAATGCGCTCATGGCTCTTAAAGGGGATGGCAGCTGGCACTCTCATTGGTTTATTGCACGTTACGCCCAAACCACACCTACGGGTAATTAGGCTACTTCAGACCAACCCTTTTTAGATTTGCGCCGGGTGCAAGTCATTTTTTGTGCCGGTAAAATAGCGACATCGCCATAGATCCGCCCACAAAGCTACTTGCGCTTGGCGCTTCTCACTTGCGTTTCAGACCGTTAAAATAGGGCCCAAAGGGAGAATGTATACAATTCCATTTAATGTGAATAGTAATTATATAAACATGGTTAATATAATTTGAATATTTTAGTTAAGATTGATATTTCCATGACACTAATGAACATGTTTCAATGTTTCCTATCCATTCTCCTTTTAATTGCACACAGGGCCACTGGAGATCTTTAGTGCTCTCCTAAAATACCTCCCCAAACGCCAGGCCTTCTCATATGATGGAATGAGGTAGAGGTGCTATCTTGCTATCCTAGAGCACAATGAAAACATTGTGAAAAGGAAACAAGCCACCACAGTGACAGGTGTGTTACCATGTGCTCTTTGAATAGTATAATAACCAAAATTAGAAAGTTCACATCAAACTCAATAGGCATACGTTGCTGAAAGGTTTAATCTATTCCTGGGGAGAAATGTCTACTAGACAAATCTTCAGATTTTCTATGTAATCATATTCCTTTTACAGGAGAACCACGGTTCAAACAGGTGTACTGCAAGAAGTCCAAGCAATGGATATTGAAAATGATATTCACGCCAAACACCACCCAGTTTATCGGACACCTAATCCAGAGGGTCATGGACAGAAGACATCACCCTAACATCAAGTTCAAAGTCCCAACCTTCTCACTCACCCTGCCACAACCTGTTTTGTCACCCAACATTGTCCCTATACCTGAACCACCACAACTTTGTTCCAAATAGTCAGGGGCCCAAAACTGATATTAAAACTTTGTCTAACACTTTTTGTTACAAGCATACAACCTATCCAGTATTAACATTTAACCCCTGAACATGTGTTCTAGACAGGTTATCAGCTTAGAAAAAGTATTTTTTGCCCATTTTAACACTATATTCTTAAAAGTGGTAAAAGCAGATTTTTTTTTCCAAAGTGCTTCCTCTTTCTTCCATGTTACCTCCTTTAATTTAGGTCAAATGTGCAATATAATCCAATTTATGTGCAAGCATGATCTTTAAAAAATAATAATCAATAAATACCACAAGAGTATCACACCACAAGGGGCACTGTTATTTCAGCACAGCTGTGATTTGGCATGAGGTAGCAGATCCAGTCAAGATGATTACAGCACGTGTCAACAGTCAGAACATAACTTAAAAAGGAGTGAATCACACAACAGATTAACTTGGTCTATTTGTCTACAAAAACATTTACCTCAAGACTCTACCATCAAATGTTGCCAGAAAAAGGTAAGCTCAACTGTTTTCCAACTAGCTATACTTCCCAAACAGATAGCTAGGCTAATGCACTTTCATAATAACTAGCTTACTTAGTAGGCCTAATAGGTAAATTAAGTTTTGTGCAGATGTGTAATGGAAATATTATGTTTATAATTGATTTGCTGCACAGCAGCCTATTTTACAGTCTGCTAGCTAAACCTAGCTAACCCTAGTGTTAACCAGTTTGTTAGATAGAATAGCCCTCACCTTATGTCAGATGACCTTGTAGTGATCTACTCAGAAACCAATCAGACTAGTGTAGTGAAACATTTATCTGCCTTTCAGATGAGATAACATGGATCCAGAGGGAGCTGTAAGCCTAGCATCCAAAGAAAAACAAATAGGAAGAGATATTGATTGGGAAAAATGTTTAATTTGTCAAGGCAAATATGGAAAATACAACCAAGAAAGTAAAGCCCTAAAAAATCCTTCTGAGAACGGGCTAAAGTGTATTAGATTGAGAGAAATACCAAGACTTAGAGTATGCTGATACTCTGGAGAGAATTGAAGAGTTTCTGGACACAGAAACTGAGAAGATAAAATGTTACCAAACATGCTATTCAGCTTTTACAAATGTTACTTTTATTTCCTGCCTGAAGAAATGCTTTGAAAGTGAAAAAATGTCACAAAATACTGCAAGCAATTGCCAGCCGATCACCACTAGAAGTTTGAAGCCTTCAGTGTTTTGGGAAAAATGTATTTTCTGTCAGAAAGACAAGCCTGATGACAAACTTCGAAACAACCAAGTCATGACTACATCTAAAAAGATTCTTGATCTAGCTCAATAAGACACAGAATTGCGACTGAGGCTTGCAGGAGTCAATGGCAAGTATCATCTTATCTGCAGTTTCCTCGGGAAGTATCAGAGCACTTCATCAAGAGCAGGTGATCCATTTTCCATTTGCTTACACAATGTGGCAGATGAGCTTAGAGCAGGACTTGCCAGAGGTGAAATATACTTGTTGAAAACTGTTTGGGAAAGATACTGTAAATTTCTGGGAGACTTTGATTTGGAACCAGGAATATACAAAGGTCAGCGTTTCAAGACAAAGCTTGAAAAGTTGCTTCAGGGAAAAGCAATGTTTGTTCAATCATTAAAACCATCTGATTCCATCATGATATTTCCTGAAATGACAGCTGGAACTGCTCTTCTTAGCATGAAGAAATTAATGGATGACAAACAAGATGATGCTAAAGGGATGACAATGGCTAGCTGTGGAACAGACAAGGACACTGAGCTACTGAGTTGGCTGTATCGGGTGTCGGTAAAGGTCAAGGCAGACATCAGGGAGTCCCCAAGACATGATGTTATTGGAGGGATAGATCAGCATCATGCAGAAAAACTGTGCCCGACAGTCTGTACATTCTCTTACGGCTCCTTTGCGTGAATGATGCTGACTCAGAAAATGAGAACGAGCAATCCCGTCACACAAAGCTACTCCAGCATTGCTCAAGACATTATTTTCCTGGCTTCTGGTGGATGAAGACCAACACCATAACACATTGAAATTGGAGCTGCTGTACACCAAGCTAAACGCTCAAAGGACTTAGTGCAGTTACTTCATGCTGCTGGGCAAAGCATAAGCTATGAGTCAGTGTTGGGAGCAGATACTACCATGGCAAATGAGGCTATGAAGCGATACTTTGACAATGGTGAAGTATACTTTCCACTGAACATTGTCAATGCTAGTCTCCCTGGATACATAACGTATGCAAATGACAACATAGACATAAATGAGGAAACCCTTGATGTAAAGGAACCTTTCATGCTTCCCAGACTGCTGCTTTCAGACGAAGTAAACCTGAAGAAGAAATCCCCAAAATAATGCTGAAATCTGGGAGATCAGCATTATTTTTAGTTCAAACACCAGGAGTGTTTGAACTCAAGGATGCTAACATGGAATCGCAGAAGCCCCCTCCAACATTTCATGGATCAGTTACACCCGAGATTATTCAGACGCACAACTAACCAAACAATCAAAGAACCAAGATCTTGCCTGGATTATATGCAAACTACAGAACACAGATAATCAGGTTGTTCCATCTTGGAGTGGCTTCAACCACCTTATGTCAAAATCAGATCACCCAAAAACAGTAGCTGGAATGATGCCTATCATAAATTCTCCAGCACATGACGATGACACAATTTGGACAGTGTTACAGAACTGCCACAAAATGACTACAAAACTGGGCCAAAGGTACACAATTATAACCTTTGATGAGCAGCTCTACTGCAAAGCAAAGATGCTTCAGTGGCACCACCAAAAAGAGTGAGGATATTATTATTCTCTTGGGTGGCTTTCATGTAAATTCCTGCAGATGAACTTTTCATAAGGTCATTGCGACAGCTATCTCGTGCTGCATTTTGATTGGGATTTCGTCGCCATTCTTGCAGATAAGGCGAAGTGTTGTGGGTTGTGCTGTGGTGCTGCTCGGAAAAGCACACAGCTCCTGAAAACATCATAAGGGAAAGGGATGGAACCGTGTAAGCCTGTGCACACAAACTTACCTTTTGAAGCACTTTGGCAGAATATTGTGGCCAACCTTTTCTGCCAATGGGGTGGATGACGATGATGGCACAATAGACAACAGTTGGCCTCGAGTTGCGCAGATGCACTCTCTTACCGAAACACATACGATGTCGGAGAAATTGAGGCAGCTGCGCAGCATGCTATGCAAGATCTGTGTTCTATAAAGTTGTGCGGAGAGGCTTCAGCGTTTCTCCTGGCTGGAGTTTGACATGGCTAATGAAGACAAACCAACATTTACTGTCTGGCTGATAATACATATGCATGGCCTTGTGTCTATTCTTCTATTCTCTGGCATTCACACGGGCACTGAGATGATAGGGATGGAAGCTTATACATATCTGCCTTCAAGAGCATGATGCCCTGGTTTGCTACATATGAGATCACACCCACTACACAAGATGGGGCGTGTATTCATAGCAGACATGGAACATCTTTGCACAGACGGCACCACCTGGGATCTACCAGGGCTTCCATAGATGTGATTTTGTAGCTAAAAGAGACCAACACAGCTTTAACAACGGGTGTCATTTGATCTTTTCGCCCTTTGAAGCACATCAACGAAAACCGGAAAGTTGCTGGAGATTTGTTAAGGCATCACTTTGGATAATGAGACAGCTAGAAACCGTATGGTCCATCACCTACAATGAACGCGCACCTTTAGGTACAGGACACTAGCATCCCTGTTCTGGATGACACATTGATGAGAAGCATGATGATGCAACACAAAGACTTGCCTTCCCATCTAAGGAGCTCAGAAGGATAATGATGTATTACAAAACTCTGTTAGAC
>OLKM01006202.1:0-14864 GCA_900291075.1 Melanogrammus aeglefinus | reverse complement strand
GCACTCAGAATTCTGCCAGAAGGGCTTCCCGCAGCAGAATCCTCTATGCTGACTTCAAGCAGAGGTATTAACCCAAAGGATTTTCAAGGACACTTAACAAATGCACTTGGGCATTCTAATGAATGTTTAAAAACATTAATAATGGTTCTTCTCAGTTGCAACGGTACTGAATGCCAGTGTCATCCCTGACGGCGCGTTTATTACAACAAGAAAGGCTTCTGAGAACTGTGGGTCCATTGTGTGGCCTCACGATGAGTACAAATTTGGACACACAAGGTCTGGTTATTGTTTGTCAAAAATATGTTTATACTTAATTGAAAGTCCTAGCTGACAAAAGTATTTTCTTCTTAAGGTGTTCTTCCAGCTGTCTTCTGGGTACTCTTGAGGAGATGCGAGAGTTGAGAGGCTGCTGTCTTGGTGGAATGATTCGGCTGCATGCAGTTATGTCATGAGAAAGAGTATGTGAAGATGACACAAGAGGAAGGTATGTTTTAGACATAGTGCTCTACGAACTCAAAATATTTTTAACTGCCAAGTAGAACCCCACAATAATGTTTATTTTATTTAAAGGAAGCCATCTTCACTATTCAGTACAACATCCGTCGCTCATTCATGAATGTCAACACTGGCATGGAATGAAGGTCTACTAAAGATCAGGCTCTTCTGAAGAGTGCTGTAAACTGAGAAGGAGCTTGCCAATATGAAGGATAACTATGGAAAGATGAAGACAGACCTGGCACTGCCCTGGCCAAGAAGAAGGACTTGAGTAGAAGATGGTTTTTCTCTCCTGCAGAGAAGAATGATCTTGGCACTGCAGTTGGCTTCGGTAAGTAAAACATATTTGTCATCTCTGTCTGTACACGTGGGGTATTTTATATACATGTTTCTATCTCTAAATATCACACAGAAGGGAGAGATCTGATGATGCTGAAGAAAGGTGTGCAAGGACTCATCAAGAGTAAATCCAGTGGAAGGCCAAAGTCATAGAGACAACTGAGAGGTTAGAGGATGAGGAGGAATTAATGCTGAGCTGACTGCCAAGAAGAGGAAACTGGAAGAATGATTCTCTGAACTCAAGAGGACATTGATGACCTGGAGCTTACTTGGCCAAAGTGGAGGAGGAAAGCATGCCACTGAGAACAAGGTTTGTCAAGAGTCTTTGAAGGCCGATCAATAAAATAAAATAAAAATGAGCACGTATTAACCCTGATTATTTTGTTTGAGGTGAAGAACTGAGCTGAGGAGTATGGCCTCTCAGGATGAGCGTGCTAGTGACAAAGGGAAGAAAGCCTTCAAGGTCACATAGCAGACTCTGATAACTGCAGGCGAGAGAAGACAACAGTCAACACTCTGACAAGCCAAGACCAAGCTTGGAACAGGCAAAGTTGATGATGTGAGAAAAGCTCATGGGATAACTTTCAATGAATATTATAATGGAGTGGAGCGATTATCCAACTTTTACATTGATTGTTCTTATTATAATCCAATTATTGACTTCCAGCTCAGGTTCCCTGGAGCAAGAGAGAAGGTCCGTCTGGACCTTGGAGATCAAGAGAGCTGAGGGTGATCTGAATGCTTCAGGAAACGGTCATGGATCTGGAGAACTGACAAACAGCAGTCTGATGAGAAAATCAGAAGTAAGATTATAATGTATTTTCTGAACCACAAATAGGATGAACAAGATTCCTTCTGATTCAATTATATAGACATTGTTTTAATATTTAATTCACAGGAAGGACTTTGAGACCAGCAGCTTTTGACAAAATTGAGGATGAGCAGTCCTGGGTGCAACGCTTCGGAGAGTTCCAGGGAGCTTCAGGTGGGATTATACGAAGGGTGTACTTTTCTAAAATGAATCTTGGATACTTGACTCTATTTTTATCTTTAGGCGGTATCGAAGCGTGAGGAAGAGTTGAGGCTGAGCGTGCTTCTCGTGCAAGGTTTGAGAAAGCAGAGCTGATCTCTCAGGGAACTTGAAGGGTTAGTGAGAGGCTTGAAGAGGCTGGGTGAGCGACTTCTGCTCAGATTGAGATGAACAAGGAAGGTGAGGGCTGGTTCCAGAGCTGCGTCGTGAGTCTTGGGGGTCACCTCAGATGAAGCCACTGCTGTGCTGCGCTAAGAAGCAGCTGACAGTGTGCAGCTGGGAGAGCAGATGGACAACCTTCAGCTGTCAGAGCAGAACTGAGTAGGAAGAAAGAGAGTACAAGATGGAGATGGATGACCTCTTCAGCAACTTGGAGCTGTTTCTAAGGCAAGGTAAGTTTATTGCATGTGGTAAGATATAATAAGTATATATATAACTATTGATCACCATTGATTCCAAATGATAAACTTTTCACCATCAGGGAAATCTGGAAAAAGTTTTGCCGTACCCTGAGGACCACTCAGTGAAATCAAGTTAGAGTGATGAGAATGCACGCCACAGGTCAATGACATCAGTGCCCGAGAGCAGATGCTGACAGAAAATGGTTGATACTTTATTTTATTCAGTCATTTGTCTATTTGAAAATTCTGGGGTACCATTATGGAAATATAATTAGATATATCATATTTCTCACGAATTCAATATGTATTACTTATTCGAATATCCTCCTCCGACTAGGTGAGTTTGGTCTGACGGCTTGAGGAGAGGAAGTCTTGTCTCCGAGCTGACAGAGGCAGCAGGGTATACTCAGCAGGTTGATGGCTGAAGAGGCAAAATGAGGAGGAAGTAAAGTAAGGACATTTTCTCATAAGCGGTAGGTGTTTAAAGATCAAGAAATGTATTGAATTTACGAGATCTCTGTTCGCCTTTTGTAGGCAAAGAAATGCTCTTGCTCATGGTGTGCAATCAGCCCGCCATGACTGTGACCTTCTGAGGGAGCAGTTTGAGGAGGAGCAGGAGGCCAAGGCTGAGCTGCAGGTGTGGAATGTCCCAGGCCAACGGTGAGGTGGCTCAGTGGAGGAGCAAGTATGGAAATTGATTGCTATCCAGCGCACTGAGGAGCTGGGGAGTCCAAGTGAGTGAACATTTTGGAACTTTACCTAATTGGACATTATATTTGTTAAACGTACACAATTAAGCCATGTTATTCTTTAAAAGGAAAAGCTTGCCCCAGCGACTTCAGGGGCTGAGGAACCAAATTGAGGCTGTAACTCAAAGTGTGCCTCTCTGAGGAGGACCAACAGAGACTCCAGTGGTGAGGTGGGGGACCTCTCATGGTTGATGTGGAGAGAGCAATGGACTGGTCTGCAACCCTAGGACAAGAAGCGGAGGAACTTTGCAAGGTGTTGTTGTAATTCATTAAATTACATTTTGATATTTTGTATCCAATTGGTCATTCTTCAAGTGCTGAACTGTCCTACGTTTACTATTAATATTGTGCAGGTTTGGCTGATGGAAGCAGAAATATGAGGAGGGCCGGCAGAGCTTGAGGAAGTCTTAGAGGCTCGTTCTTCAGCACTGAGCTTTTCAAGATGAGAACTCTGATGAAGAACTCTGGAATCATCTGGAGACATGAGCGTGGAAACACAAACCTTCAACGTGAGTATTTGTTAAACAATGTTAGGTGCTAGGTTGTGGAATAGAATATGTATCAACCTTATAAAATGTAAATTGCTCTGTAGAGGAGATTTTCTGATTTGACTGAACAAATTGGTGAGGACCGGAAAGAGCATCATGGAGCTGGAGAAATCCAAGAAGCAGGTGGAGACAGAGAAGACTGAGATCAGTCAGCCTTGAGGAAGCCGAGGTAGGAGGATTCAATCTGCAAAACAACAATAAAACAATAATAATATTTAGTGTCCACCAATTTTGTCCATTTTTATTTCATACATTAGGGACTCTGGAGCATGAGGAATCCAAGATTCTGCGTGTCCAACTTGAGTTGACCAGATTCAAGGGTGAGGTTGACAGGAAGCTGGCTGAGAAGGATGAGGAGATGGAACAAATCAGAGGAAACAGCAGAGGGTCATTGTCACGTCATGCAGAGCACACTGGACTCTGAGGGTCAGGAGCAGGAATGATGCCCTGAGAAATCAAGAAGAAGATGGAAGGAGACCTGAATGAGATGGAGATCCAGCTGAGTCATGCTACCGCCAGGCTGCTGGAGGCCCAGAAAGCAGCTGAGGATATGGTTCAAAGGGCAACTGAAGGTTAGAACACAGAAGTAATGTACTGACACATGTAGAATATAGTTGCATTTATATATCTTGTTGTGAACTATTCAGTTCTGTTTCCATGTGAATGTTTAGGATGCCCAACTGCATCTTGATGGATGCTGGTTCAGATCTGCGGAGACCTGAGAGGAGCAGGCTTGCCATGGTGGAAACGTAGGAACCGGTTTCATGGTGGCTGAAGATTGAGGGAGCTGAGGGGCAGCTCTTGAACAGACAGAAAAGAGGCCGCAAAGTGCTGAGCAAGAGCTGGTGGACGCCAGCGAGCGTGTGTGGACTGCTGCACCTCTCAGGTAACATACATTTGAATTTCTGTCATACGATTACAATAACACGTTCATGTTTTAAACAATAATTGAGTAATAATATGTTTCCAGAACACAAAGCTGTTGAACTCAAAGAAGAAGCTGGAAAGTGACCTGGTCAATGTCCAGGGTGGCGGTGGACGACACCGTCCAGGAAGCCAGAAATGCTGAAGAGGAAGGCCAAGAAGGCTCACCGATGTAGGCCTAATATTTGTTTGTTATGTTGATGTTTATGAGAACTGAATGGAACTTCTTGATGAATATATGACTTATTCTTGTAGGCTGCCATGATGGCTGAGGAGCTGAAGAAAGAGCAAGGATACTAGTTCTCACCTTGAGGGATGAAGAAGAACCTGGAGGTCACAGTGAAAGACCTGCAGCACCGCTGGATGAGGCTGGAACCCTGGCCATGAAGGGTGGCAAGAAGCAGCTCCAGAAATGGTGAGGCCAGAGTAAGACAATAATCAGCCAGCATTTAAAAATGTTATTACTCAAGTGTAAGGACAAGGTTGAGGTCATTCACTTTTACTCCAAAGGTTTCGCGATCCTGGAGGCAGGAGGGTTGATTAATGAACAGAGACGTGGAGCAGAAGCTATAAAAGGTGTCCGCAAATATGAGAGGAGAGTCAAGGAACTCACCTACCAGGTATGTCCGATTTACATCTCCAAATATGTTTCTACATGTTATAGCATTTTGAACATATCTAAATGCCACATGATGTGGATTTTTCACTTTCAAATGTGCAATAGGACTGAGGAGGATAAGAAGAAATGGTTGCAGACTTCAGGGATCTCGTTGATAAGCTGCAAATTGAGAGGTGAAGTCGCGTACAAGAGACAGTCAGAGGGAAGCGGTAAGTTACAAACGAAAATACAAGGGAACACTCAGGTTAAACTTTGTTACATTATATTCCAAATGACAAAATATGAATGTGTCTACAGGAGGAGCAGGCCAACTCTTACCTGGCCAAGTGCAGGAAGGGTTCCAACATGAGCTGGAGGAGGCTGAGGAACGTGCTGATATCGCTGAGACTCAAGTCAACAAGCTAAGGGCCAAGAGTCGTGACTCTGGAAAGGTAATTGGACAGTTAAAGTACAGTTCAGATTTTTCCACTATTTTATAATTTCCTAGAATTCTTTACTTTAAAAATGCCTTTTACACATTTAAACCCTTCACTTCTTTTGATTTTCTCTTTAGGGAAAGGAGAGTGCTGAATAATTCCTCATTTATGAAACATCATTCATACAAGTCATAAAATATGGCTAAATTGTGAAGAGAATTCAATAAACTATACAGCAACCTTCCATCTTGTATTTTGTATATATTTGTTTGGCCTTACTGTCATTGCATTGTCCTGTAATCATAGTATCTTTCCACCGGAGCTGGATCCTTATCAAGGGCTAATTGGATTTGGTCAACAGTAAGGTTGAACATTCAGACACAAGCATATGTTCATTCGGCCTTTGGGAAAGAGATTTAATGTCAACATTTTTTTTTATTAATTTAATGATTAATAGCTTCAGTCACTGCGTCTTAATGCTGGGATTTTCTGTCTTGCCTCAATAAAAACACAGGCTTTGTGATTTTATTGAAAATTAGTCGTAGATTAAAGGGAATAACTAGTCTTCTATTTCCTAGGGTCCAGGGGCTTCAGTTTGTGGACTAGTGTCCACAACTGGCTGGCAGCGGAGACTGGCAGAAACATACGATTGTATAATAGTTTTTTCCTGAATTACAGTTACTAAGACAAAATCAGTTGTTTTTAAACCAAAATAACATGATTTTGGCGTTTAGTTGTGCAGATTAATGCCATACCTTATTTAATACCATATTTTTACACAATAAACATTTTTTTTTCCTCAAGAACCCCACAATGTACGTCAGATTTTTCTCTTGCAGTGAAAATTTCAAGAAACATCAAAGAGCATCATGATCTTTAATAACCGCAGGCTGCAAATTACACCAAATTTGCGTGGACATGCTCTTTGGAAATTATGATTGCATAAAAGATGGCTCACACTTTGTTTTTGCAATATATTCAATCAAATCACAAATCCAATTTTACTTTTTAACTTTAAAAGTTAAAATTGTCAGTAGCTCCAAAAATCAGTTCACACTGTCAATTGCATGCTCAATAATGCTCAAAATCCAGTATAAACGGCATTTGCCCAGGACCCCTAACTCTTAAAAGGGCACACACTGGGGTTGGCAGGGCATGTGGGCTATGCATATCCTATCGAGTCTGCTTGCAGATTTTAATTATCATTAGTGGTGCCATAGCACAAAGTGCGAAGGCTACCTATTTGTAATTGTTTGTGCTTTTTATTACTATCTATACCGCCTAAACCGCTCGCATACTTTTTATGAGAACTTACTACCGCTCTAGAGGCTGCTATTCGGATTAACAGAGAGCAATATTGCACTGACTGGCCCAAAGGCGGGGCTATAGCAACAGTCCAAAAATGCAAAATTTGAACAAACATATCTCATAACCATTTTGACGTAGAGTCATGAAACTTTGTTCACACATGCATATCCTCATGTTGAACAAATATGCCCCAAGAACCTAGGACTTTATTTGGATAGATTTACGATGTTGAACTTTGTTAAAAACACTCAATTCCCTAAGGATCCTAGGTATTTTCACTTAGACAAAAATCCCTTAACGAATAACAGCTTAGGACCAATGTCTTCAATTTGACAGAAAAGGAAATCTGTACAATAATGATTAAAACACCCAGGAGCCATTGACTTAGCGGGTGGCGGGCAGAGAGTTCAGATAAAGTGTAATTTATTACGTAAAAGCAAAAAGGCAAGGAAGAACGGGAACGCTGGTGACACTGGTGACACAGGTAACACAGGTAACACCGGCAACACACAGGACACAACTCACCAAAAACCACAATGATCCGACGAGGCACAAAGGGAAGACAAGGGCTTAAATACCAAACACAGGGCACGCAACGAGGAACAGCTGAAACACATTAGGGGAGGGAGCAGTAATCACACAAGAGGGAAACTTGACAGGTCATGGGGAGAAATAAGACAGAGGTAACAAAGTAAAACAGGAAACACAGGGAAACACACCAAAACAAGACAAGGAAACAGACAGACAATGACAGTACTGTCAGGGTTCTGGGTTTGTGTTTCATGTGTTGGTATGGTATTCCGCAAAGTCGTTTTTATCACATAACCGGGTAGGTTAACCCACGGTTTGCGGTAACCCTAGGTTTTCCGTTCCAAAATGAAGACGGTATGTTAGTTACTATAGAAACATATGTCAAACCTGGTCGGAAGAGGGTTTTGCGCAGGTTAAGTTTGGAACATAATCCGGTTTTGGGTATTTAAACCCGCGTTCACCGCAAATTTCATACGATTACAATGGCATGCCCTTTTGATTATAGGCCTATTGATATCGGAGTGCAAATTATTCGTGCAATCCACCGGGAGCGATTAATAAGACCATGGCTCGACATCTTGGCATATCCGGATGACTTTTTGCTGGAGAGATGTCGATTCTCGCGCAAATCTTTAATATATTTAAATAGCGTTCTCCAGCCTTACATAGCCAACACTACCAATTGGGGACCTAGCCTCAGTTCACTCCAGAGTATTTGCGTAGCCCTCCGTTTATTGCAAATGGTAGTTTTATCTATAATGTTGGAGATGCTGAGCACATCTCAGTTCTTTCAGATGAGCCATCCACATCCGGACCAAGATTTTTATCGGCCTCCTATCATACAAAGAGCAATATTGGCTGAGTACTATGCCGAGAGGCGCTTACAACAGAAAGTATAAAATAGTCCGAACGGACTTACATCCACTGGAGAATGTTTGATTGAGCCGGCGGCTCCATTACAAGCACTAATCCATCTTGATCTGTTGAACTTCATTGAATTGTCACTTTTTAGGTTTTTCTACCCAGTTTACCCAAAAAATAACATTTGCAACATGTGCGCTGTGGCACGCACACGGTTTGCATGTGTTACTTCGAAGACAAACAAAATCTAAAATACAAGAAAAATATAAAAACCTACATTCAACCAGTAGGGTACTCTCACTTGGCCCCTGACTCTCCGAGGAAGTACTTCCAGGTACCCCCTCCATGCCAGGGCGCCCTGAATTTTGCCCTGTCTATTGCCAGCTCCTCCACCGGGGTCAAGACAATAACCCTTTTCTTCTAAAATAATATGTACTCCGATAGCTCCTAGCGGTCAGTGGATCAAGCAAAAATGATGTATAAAAACATACAAACTGGTAAGCTTTTCCCACCATCATATTGGTATATTTTGTCAGTCCAGCATTTAAATTGTCATACCATATTTTTCACTCCTGCTTTTAAATAGGGGGTAGGACCAGAAAAGTTTTTCTTAACTTCTTCCTATCCCTTTGAACATGAACTATGTTATTTGAGTTATGTATTTGTTGCTTAGGATCCTGAGGATCCCATTTGTTTTTAATTTATTTATTTCCTTTTTTACTGCTCAATTATTTTGGTTTTGTTTGTATTATTATTTTTAACCATGTTCAATAAATAATAAATAAATAAATAAATAACCCTTTTTTTAAGCCAATCATGAAAAGACAGACAGTCAGCAGACTGAATCTGGCCCTCAAATTGTCTTGACCCCGGTGGAGGAGCTGTTGATAGTCATAAATTCAGGGCGCCCTGGCATGGAAGGGGTCCAGGTACCTCCTCAGAGAGTCAGAGGCATGTGATGGAGTACCCACTGGTTGAATGTAGGTTTTTGTGTTTTTCTTTGTATTTTAGATCTTTGTTTGTCTTCGAAGTAACACATGCAAACCGTATGCGTTGCCACAGCGCAAATGTTTCCAACAGGTTTTTTTGGGTAGAAAACATCGAAGTGACAATTTCATCAACTTCACAGATCAAGATGGGATTAGTGCTTGTAATGAAGCCGCTCGGCTATGATCGAACATTCTCCATCCTTTAGGACTATTTTATACTTTCTGTTGTAAGCGCCTCCTCGGCATAAGTACTTAGCCAATATTTACTCTCTGTATGATTGTGAGGCTGATGCAAATTCTAGGTCCGGACGTGGGATAGTGTCATCTGAAAGGACTGAGATGTGGCTCAGCATCTGCACATTATAGAGAAAACTACAATTTGCCAAAAACAGAGGGCTACGCAATATAGTCTTTTGAACTGAGGCCAGGTTCCTCAATTGGTAGTGTTGGCTATGTGCAAGGTGGAGAGGCCACATTTTAAATATATTAAAGATTTTTCGCCGAGAAATCTATATCTCTCCAGCAAAAAGTCGTCCGATATGCCAAGATGTCGAGCCGTGGTCTTATTAATCGCTCCCATTGGATTGCATGAATAATTTGCGCTCTGATATTAACAGGCCTCTCATCATGCCATTGTGAACACATGAAATCGGAAGTGAACGCGGGTTTAAATAACCAAAACTGGGTTATGTTCCAAACTTAACCTGCGCAAAACCTGCTCAGACCAGGTTTGATTCAGAGCATATGTTTCTATAGTAACTAACTAACTGTGGCGATCACGGGTTGGTGGGCGCCCATGTTTGGAAGCCGCGGGGCGGTTCTGGGAGTTGGGGTTGTCCGTTGACAATAAGGGGGTTTATTCGAGTTGTTCTGTGTTTGGGGTTAATGGGTTCGGGGATATGTAATGGTTGTGTGTTCATTTCATGTTTGTTAACATTTTCATTGTTGTGTTGACACCGTCACTGGGAGAGAGGTCTCCGGTGGTAGTTGTGTAGCGTGTTCATGTCATGTTTTCGAGGCAAATTAAAAACCAACTCTCGTTAGTCGTGCGGTGTAGCCGTGCGTTCACACCAAAGCGAAATTTGTCGCCCGTTTCGCGTTGTTGTCGCCGAAGTTTTGTCGCGCCACACATCATAATCTGTCGCTTGTGCAAGTTTTGTCCATATCTGTCGCGCCCCACGGTACGCCTGATCTCGTCTTGATCTCGGTAAAGCTAAGCAGGGTCGGGGCCTGGTTAAGTACTTGGATGGGAGACCGCCTAGGAAAACCAGGTGCTGTATGCTATGAGTGCTCTGCGTCTGCGAGATACCGTCCCCAGCTATGGGTAAATGTGGGTAGATGGCACCCAGCCTTGAAAAGCAACCATCTAGGAGAAGGCTACTTTCAAAACAATATAACCAAGGATGTTGCTCGCCGTCTCTTTCCGATCCTCACAAGAGGAAACGAACAAACGGGCGGATAAGGGCTTATAATGACTGAAACGACCGGAGTAGGATGATAGTGAGGAGTTGCGCCCCACAGTCCTTAATTAGCATATTAAGTCTACGGAGAAACCAGCTGGAGACACGTTTGGACGACTCGTTTTGAGGACGACAGAACGAGAGCGCCACCAACTTGACTCCGGGTCCTCCATCTTCACAACCATGTCCGACATTGGCATGTCTTTACCTTTTTAAAGACAAAAGCATTAAAGACCAAGTTCTTAAAGACAAGCATTGCATGTCTTTAGCTTTGAGCGGGAGTGAACGCTACGTCACTCAATGAAGGTGAACGCTGATTGGCGTATCACGTGTGTCATCACGCGAAATTCGCGTCAAGTTGAAAAATTTGAACTCGGAGCGAATTCTGTCGCCGCCCACAAATCCAGTGAACGCGCTCGCGAGAGATCGGCGAAAAGTGGTGGCGCGGACAAATCAACCATTTTGTCGGCCAGTTTTCATCTCTCGCGCGAATTTTCGCCGATACGCGTCTCTACGTTCACTTTTGTATGGGATTTGTCGCCCCGTCGCGTTTGGTGTGAACGCACCGGTTAAGAGGGCCGAGAGAGTTGGAATAGAGCAACCTGGTCTTTCCGTCGTTTCCTGACCGACGTACATTGGTGTCAGAGTGGGTTAATGGAGAAGGACCCGTTCGTTAAGGTGGAGCGTCCCAAGGAGGAAGATTCAGAATGGCCCTGCTCGTCGGCAGCGCAGTGGCACCCAGCGGGGCCGTTTGGCGGTGTAGTGCAGCAGATCGTCGGCGAGTTCGATCGCCAACTGGTGGCAGGCTGCCAAATATTTCGGTGGGCGACACCACTGGAGCTGCCTACGCTGCGCGCAGCTGAGGATCGGCGCCAGGTACTACGGCTGGGATAGTACGGTCTGCCGCCAGCTTGCCCTAGCCTTGGGGGGGAACGGCGTTGCGGTTCTGCTGGAACCTGGCCCCAGCAGACCAGCAGGACCTCCGGCTCCCTGACCCTAGCCTTGGAGGAGACCGCCTTGCGACAGCGGGGGTCGTGGACACAGCGGGAGTTGGCTCACCAGCCGCCGGCGCCGGGAGGTGGAACGGGTGTTGGGCCTAACGCGGCGGACGTACTGCTGTACGCTAGGGGGTTTGCATGACTTACAGATTTTTTAAAGTCGACTCTCTAATGTGATGATGAAAGTCGAGTCGACGTCGATAGTCGCTGATGACGTCATTCATATTTTTTTACGTTCTTAACAAAATCACAGCGGAGAGGGAATGGTTTCGCAACAATCTGTATTAATTGACAACAGCAAGCATTATAAGTCAGAAATCACACATAAACACTCAGGAATATTCAACAAAGAAGCTGTAAAATCAGCTTCAGCAAATTTGCTGCCGTCTTTTCTCTTGTTAACAGCAGCGCGTTTGGTTGAAGTCGCTGTGATTGACTGCTTGCCGCGAGATTTTAGTCTGTTTCTTCTGATAGCAGAGCGGGTGCTTTTTTCAAATGGGGTGTGATCTTCACTCTTACTTTTGTTGTATTTAAGTGGTCGACTTGCAATATTTTGCAAGTGACAGTGCTACTCATCTCATCTTTGGTTGAATTATTTCACGCACTTGACGTACCGCTGCTAGTTCGCTGCACAGACCCACCAGCCTCCTCACCTGCTGTTCTCTCTGACAACCCGTCCTGGACATACAGCGATGCGAACAGCGAGGAAAAGTGATTATAATGTGTACTTTTCAATGAGCCTGTCCTGGACCGTGCCGGCGAGCCGACGTTCGGCGCGTCAGCAATGTCGCTCAACCCTGATTTTATCGCTCGCGTCGTCGTCTTATCTGGACGACATTTTGAGAGCGGTGTCCCGCCCTAAACACTTCTTATGTGATTGATAAGTACACGCTGCGTGCTTTCCGTGTTGATGTGTGTTTACATCCTCGATGATTTGATTTGGTTTGGATTCTTAACCAATAAAATACACTCGCGACAAATCGTCACGCTGCTTCATCAGGGACACCCTCGCGCGAGTTTTCGCCGCTGTTTCGCTCGCTCGCTGTATGTCAGGCGGAGGTGTGAAGGCGTGCATTTGTGACGCTGGCAACAGCACGTGTGACGCCGACCTAATAACCTTGGACTAGTCGACGTCACACGCAAAACGTCACTGTAGGCTGTTTAAGTCAACTAGGTCGACTAGTCGATGCAACCCCTACTTTGCGCAGCGGGGGCTACCCCGACTTCCCTGCTGTGGCTGGGAGGAACTAGCCCTGCAATCGGTTCCTCCAAGGACTTTGCCCCGCCGCGGCTGGGTCGGCACGTCCGCCCTCACCGGGGCCCCCGAACCTCGAGGTGGCTCTTGAGGTGGTGCGGAACGGGCGGGCGGGGAGCTGTCGCCGACTGCAACGTCGGGTGGCTCCCGACCTTCAGGTCCGACAGGCGGACTTATGAGCGGGACGAGGACGAGGAGGAGGAGTGGTTTACCAGGCCTGGGCACGCCGGCGTCCCACGACAGCATCCACCGCAGGCGTCCACCACCGGATGACAGGACAAGGGTCGGAGCTGACAGGCGCTGTTTCCAGCTGTGGTGAACGGGGCCATCCTGGCCCGTTGATGCCGGCACCGGGCCACGGGCCAGATCATCTCGTCCGGCGGAAAACTGCGGGCGGAAGCGGCCAAGTGAGAGGGAGAACGCGCTCCGGGTTCCTGCCCCTCTCCCACGGTCGGTGCGCTCTGGTTTGGCGGCCCTGGCGCGCCGGGGTCTTTACCTCCGCTGCGGGATCGACGGCCACCCCGCGACGGCCCTGGTGGACACTGTGGTCCGACCATCTCCCTGGTGGTCGGAGCGTTTTTTTCCGGGTTACCGCGGCGCACTTTCGGGAGCGGGTGGACGGGCGACGAGCGTCCGCCCTCCGCGAGACGCCCTCTAACGGGACAGTAAGCCGGAATGAGGTGGGAGAACGCGAGCGGCTCGCCGTCCGGGGTGTGGTGACCTGGAGGTGATGCCATGAGTTTTGGCTTTGCGATATCCGGGACTCATGCATCATCGGCCTGGACCTGCTGAACCGTTGGGCGGTGCAGGATGGACATGGCTGGAGCGACCTTCACCATCGGTGCGGAAGACTGTGGCGCTCCAGTCCGGAGCGTGGGGGCACGGGGGGCTCTTGCGTGGCCGCGCGAGTGTCGCCAGGTTTATGTCCCGGGAGCCTCAGCTCATTTGCCGGTCCTGCTTCCCCGCGGTCCTGTGTTCTGCGCCTTTCCTTCCCCTGAGACCGCCGAAGGTCAATTGCGTGTGGCTGCGCAGTGGAGCTGGCCTCGCGACAGCAGGTCGACAGTGCAGGCTTTTCTCGAGGATACGGGGGACATTATTTCGCGGCTCGGGATGAGGACTGCAGGCGGGACAGGGCTGGGTGCAGCATTTGCCATCGACACGGCTTGCTCGGCCCATCCGCCTGCGGCCCCACCGATTAGCACTAGCAACGCCAGGCGGCGGAGGACAAGCGTTCCGTGAGTGGCTGCGGGGAGTGTCGAGCCTCGTCAGCCCTGGGCGGCCCCGGCGTTCTGGGCTTCCGCAAGGACGGTTAGCTGGAGGTTCTGTGTGGACTACCGCGCCTTAACGAGGTCACTCGGGAAGACTCGTACCCACTTCTCGCGATTGATCTGAAGCGCTCATCTGGACTAACATCGGGGGGTTCTGAGCTGGTCATTCCTGGATCTGCGTAGCGGCTACCTGGCAGGTTGGAGTTGGGCACCCGAGTGCCAAACCTTAGACGGCGTTCACCATTCGGACAGGGCTGTGGCAGTTGGTCATTGCCGTTCGGACTATGCACGCGCCGGCGAGTCGAGGCGGATGATGTGAGGGGTCCTGGCGAGGTCCCCGGAGTCTCTGTGTTGTACACTGGCGACGCCTGTTGGTGCACGCACGTGATTTCGGCGTGGCGCTGGCGAACTGCGGGGGTCTTCTTGGGGCCATCCGCCGGCGCCGGGTTACGGCTGACCCTGCCAAATGTTCCTGGCTTGGCCAGAGAAACTCTGTTCTTGGGGCACGTGTGAATGAGAGCGGGTAGCCACTAACCCGGCCAAGCGGCTGCGGTCCGGGACTTGGCCGACCCCCGCCAACGCGGCGAAATGCGGAGTTTTCTGGGTCATGGCGGGGTACTACCGGCGCGTTTGTGCCAGGACTTTGCAACGGTCGCAGCCCCCTCCACCGTTT
>OLKM01006201.1:0-14866 GCA_900291075.1 Melanogrammus aeglefinus | reverse complement strand
ATAATTACATCATCATTTAGAAATATAGTCTAGAAACCCACACCAAGGATGACCAGAGGAAATGTGAGAAACACAAACAGGAGAAAGATTCTTTACTCTAGAGTATCAGCAGTTCAGATAGACCTCTGCTGCCTGAGGTTGGGAGGGCTTTGCTATAGTTTGATGTTCCGTACTTGGTCGAGGAACTGTGTCCTTCGGAATGAACGAGCTGTGAGCAGACACAGCAAAAGCAGCAGAGACGATTCGGATCCGTGTGGACAAAATCAAAACCGAGCGCTACACCCAGTCAGCTGTGAGGGTGGCTACTCACAACGTAGCCGTCCAGAAGGAGTCCACAGAGTCCCGGGGCCATATTTTGATGATCCAGGACTTGAGCTTAGACTCAGCCAGGGATTAGATAACTGCGCATCAGCGCGATCACTTATTTCCCAGGAATTTCCATTTTGGTGCAGGTGAGCATGGGAGGAAGCGTAGGGACACAAAATTGAACCTGGAGACGGAAAAATAAGTTAGAAATTGATCGTAATTCGAAAAATCAATATTTCAGTCAGCTGCTTTGAGCGAACTCTGCACCATTGATTGTTGTAATATTGCCTTAAAGGTCTCATCTAATCATTTTTTTCGTTAATTTTGTTGGTGATCTGTAGTCTGAATTGTGCCCTAAGAAGCCGTCGGTTTTAGAGAAACAAGCTTTGCTGGGTCTGTTTTCATGCTGTTTTTATTGGTTGGGGATGTGGTGGGGGCGACGACAGGATTTCGCCTCTTAACATGAATATGCATGATATGCTAATCTGCTCGGCCTCTGATTGGCTAAGAGCACTTGTTGACGCTGAGCTGCTAGAGAAATGCAGCTCTGCTTACTTCCTGTCTGACCGGGGTGTGCCGGTGTGTGCTAGCAAGCTAGCTAAGCTGGGCGGAGGCTTAGTGGCATGAATACTAATTTCGGGGTGTTGACTCACCCGTCGGGGTTTTTCTCGATCCGCTCGTTTTTCTTGTGTTTCTCTCATTGCCTTAATATAGGTAATGGAGTAGGGACACTTTCACGCGCAGATGGCTATGCAGTCTCGTCAGACGACCTATAGTATTCAACAAAAACAAGTATTTTCTCATGTTTTCTCACGGGAATGGAGACCCTTAAGTCCAACATAAATAATTCCAGTTTATTTTGTGTTGGATTGTAAGTGAAATGCTAGTCATAGCATCAGCGTGGAGGCCACGAGGATGAAGTAGGGAGGTGTGAATGTTCATTCAGTATTTCCCAGAAGATGTTCCCTGGTTGGTCCGCCCGGTTGTTTAGCTGTCTCACCGCTCGGCCACTGTCCTGGCAGCTGCTCCGGGGGGACGGGCACCCCGTTCACAGACGCTGTCTCTGTGGGATTCTGTAGCAGGTTGCCTGTGTGACTCCAGGTTCTTTCGGACGTTCCGTGGTAACCAGACGCACATAGGCTAACACACACAACACACACACACCACGCACACCACACACACACACACACACACACACACACAATCACACACACACCACACCCACACACACATCCACACACAAGATTCAGATAACAGGTTCAGGGTTTTTACAGGGAGGTTTTAAGTTGAAACCATTTCGAAGGGTATCCCCCCGAGGGTAAGGACGCATTGCCCTCCCCCCCCCCTCCCTGAATTGCTGTGCCGATTTCCCCTTTTAGATGTGAACAATGTTGTCGCAGTTGGTATTCTTTCATCTTCAACCCTAATCCTTGCATAATACATTAAATAAAAATACTCCATCTAGAGCATGAAACTGTGAGCCAGCATGAAAACAAAGTTGACTTGAGAAGCTTGACGAATGACACAAACGTCTCCCGTCCCCGCCGTGCCCCCCAGGTACCTTGTGCTGCTCCAGCTTCCCGGTGACCCCCCGTTGGCAGCGTCTCCTCGTGGGCCTGGTGGATGGGATCTCCTTCCCTCAGGGCCGATCTCCGCTCGGTGGAGCCAGGCTCCCCCATCACCCCAGGGGTCCCGGCAGAGACTTGTCAGGTGGCATGTGTGTGCCAGTCCAGCACAGCTGCATAGGGAACCCAGCAGGGACAGCACGCATGATGAACACCACACACCATCCCAGTCATACAGAACCCCGGGCCCGTCCACAAAGACCCCGCGTGCACTGTCTCTCTGTCTGTCTCTGATGCTTCCCTGGCTGGGAATGAGGAGGGGGAGCGTGGATAAAATCAGGGGGCTGTCCCGGGAAACAAGCCGCCCCCCAATGTTCCCCTCGGTACCACCTAATGAAGGTCTTGTGTGAATGGACTGCACTAATTGTCTAATTTAAATCCAATGGGGGAAGCGGAACTATCCGAGCTCTGCTTGTCTTCTGGTGATTTGAGGAGAATTAGGTTTAATTTACTCATGTTTCATTTGATTTGTTAAATGACAAGGGACACAACTATGGCATTAGCCTGTCTTCATTGTGAATCCCCCCAACAAATGTACAGAATCATTCTGAATTGTGAAGAAGCTGAGTTCCCAGAATTCAATCTAAAGTGTCTTCCTTAGAAAGTACCTCGAACTACAAAATGTCTTTCTTATGAAGTACCTGGAAATACCACAAATGTCATGTCTTCCTTATAAAGTGATAGCCTGGTCCTACCAGACTCTCTGGCCACCCTTCATTGACAAACACTTACTCACTTGAAGGAGGGTTTCTGTTGGAGTTTTAAACTATTGGGTTCTGCCCAGGGCCACCTGGTCTTCCATAAAACAATCGCTAACGTTTGACTACAAACAGAAACTACGCCGCACGACCTTCAACGTCCATTGTTCTCAGACCACTTCCTCTGTTCCTGATTGGACGCGCAGAAATAGGCCGGAGAAAAACCTATGAATATACCGCCAAACCCAGACATAGTACTGAAGGGAAATAAAAAATTGAGGCCGAAGTACGCAGGCGGGCGAAGCCAGGCTAATTAAAGTAACCTTGAACTAAAAAATAATAATTTACTCCTTATGGCAGTAGCTTGAACCACAAAATAATGTTTAAAGTCTTCCTTATAAAGAAGATTTCAACAAAATAATGTAGTGTCCTCAGTGCGACCAAACATTATTACTATTTCCACTTCAGGACGTCAGCTAGTAAAGTACCGGCTTCCTCTGATTGACAGGTGGTTCCCAGAGCCCCTCCCCGCTCACCCTGAGATGGGCCAGCCGGTCCCAGGCCTGCTTGACCAGCGCCTGCTCCACAGACAGCTTGCCGTCCCTCTGCACGGGCTGCAGCAGTGGGTCGCTCTGCTTCTTCTTCATCTCGTACTGCACACGGAAGCTCTTGAACACCTGAGGACCGACACACGCGCGCACACACACACACAAGAACACAAGCACACACACACACACACACATGGCCCCACACACAGGCACAAGCAAACACACACGCACAGGAAGGAGAATCAGATGAAGAGCAGTGGGAATGGTGGAGCACCATTATAGCCTGTTGATATTGATATTTACTTCTAACCTTGTTTGTAAGTAGCGCCCAGACCAACACAGAACAGCTATTATTTACCGCTCGTACATCAGAAGGCATCAAGCAATTTTCTGTTGCCGATTCCATTGTTCGAGAGAGTTCTTTAGCAGTACTGTATATAAAGCTAAATCAATGTAAATAAACTTCAACCTAGGCTAATGGAAACTCTTCTGTCTGGGATCTATGTGAGTGTTTACCTGGTATCTATGTGAGTGTTTACCTGGTATCTATGTGAGTGTTTACCTGGTATCTATGTGAGTGTTTACCTGGTATCTATGTGAGTGTTTACCTGGTATCTATGTGAGTTTTTAGCTCAGGTGCGTTCAAAGTCGCAAACATAGGCGAACGCTCGCAAACGATTTGAAACATGTTCTGTTAAGCGTGCCGATGTCTTCAAACGAACATAGGTAAAGTGTCAGAAGAGGTAGTTCTCCACAAGCAGACATGGATGACGGACTGCAAGAGATGTGCTCCCAGATGGAGATTAACATTAATTCCTTTCCTACACATAAAGCAATAGATAAATAGTTTGATATAGCCTACCTACACCCTTACTTCAACTGATGTCTTGTGGATCCTAAAATGTGATCTGAACGTGAAATCGCAGTAAGTGGGCACAACTTCGGTGACGTAGCCCTCTATTCCTGAATCGTCCGAATTCCTTGTCTGCAGTAAACTTTCTACTCGATCGACAACTTCTAGACCTTCTTCTGTAAACTCGTCAATTATCATGGAGGCTGCAGCAAATACAATGGCCTTTCTTGTCGCCATTGTGTCCAGTTTAAAACGAACGTTTAGAACGTTTAGAAATCGTTAAAATTTATTGTTTAAAGTCAACACGCTCGCTGCGAACGTTCGCCTATGTTAGCTGATTCTGAACACACCCCAGGTATCTATCTGAGGACCATCTGTGGGTTTAACTGGTATCTGACTGTGCTGGGTGTGGTTTCCTTATATATATCTGAGTGTTTACCTGGTATTTGACAGTGCTCTGTGTGGTTTTTCTGGTAAATATGTGCAATGTTTACCTGGTATCTATCTGAGTGTTTACCTGGTATCTATGTGGTTGTTTATCTGGTATCTATCTGAGTGTTTACCTGGTATACGACTGTGCTAGGTGGGGTTACCTGGTATTGGACCGTGCTAGGTGTGGTTACCTGGTATCTATCCAGGTGGTTACCTGGTATTGGACCGTGCTAGGTGTGGTTACCTGGTATTGGACCGTGCTAGGTGTGGTTACCTGGTATTTGTCGGTGAGGTTTCCCTCGGCCCCCTGGGCCCGCAGGATGTCTCTCTCCAGCTGGTCCAGGAACACCTTGAGCTCCCTCAGGGCCTTACGCTCCTCTCTCTGTCACCACAGGGGGGAGGGAGAGAAGGGAGGGGGGAGGAAGGAGGAGGGAGAGAGGGGGAGAGAGGGGAGGGGAGAGGGAGAGAGGAGGGGAGGGGGAGAGGGGAGAGGAGGGAGAGGGGGAGAGGGGGATTAGGGAGGGGGAGAGAGAGAGGGGAAAGGGAGAGAGGGAAGAGAGGGGGAGAGGGGGGAGAGGGGAGAGGGGGGATAGGAGGGAGAGGGGAAAGGGGAAAGGGGAGAGAGGGGAGAGAGGGGGAGAGGGGGGAGAGGGGAGAGGGGGGATAGGAAGGAGAGGGGAGAGGGGAGAGGGGAAAGGAGGGAGAGTGGGGTTGGGAGATGGACAGGACCACCATGGAGGATAGAGGAAGCATGATACAAACATTAAAGACATTCAAATCCTTATTTTCCGTTACCCATAAGTCCAAGTGTCCTGAGGTCGACAACACCCGACACACACACAAGAAATGAACACTCAACATACAAATAAACACCCGCAGCCTAGTTAGTTGATTTTGAGCGGGAAAAACCGAGGCCACGGTGGAGCGTTTAGGCGGGTAGTTTAAAGAAAGTGCAGGCTGCGCTCGGGTGGTTTCAGTGGTGTCAGATCACCCCTTCATGGCGTTATTAGTGGAAACACATACCTCCAACATTTGCTCTTATATCGTAGGGGCGGACTATCCAGAGGAGGGCGTGGCGCGGGCACACAGAGAAGAGATGTGCAAACACACACACACACACACACAGCACATAGAGGCGTTAGAACAGAGGCAGGCCGAGGCCAGGGCGGCGGGGTCAGGGAGGGCCGAGGCGGAGGAGGAGACGGAAGGGATGGAGAATGAAACGGAAAACCGCGCTGGAGGAGGGGGGGGGGGGAGCATGGGATGCCGCTAGGGAAGGCTGGTGGGATGGGGGTGCATGTGGGGGTACACACAGAACACCACACAGACTGGGTAGCCCAGCCCTCACCCGCAGCACGGGGACCGGAGGCGACAAGGTTTGGGAATAGTGCCAAGAGAAGTATCTTGAAGGGGGCTGGTGGGGCGAGTGAGAGGCGGTGAAAACCGTGTCAGATCGTATGATGAAGAGTGATGAAGGAGAGCATGGTGGTGCTGGATTTGATGGAGGACGAGGACGGCCAGGGCTCGTGCATTGGATGAATCGGCCAAGCAAAAGCGCACACGGGTAACCACCTCAATTAAAAACAACAACAACAACAACAACAACAAACAGCCCACAACACATCTATCCCACCAATGCTTGGACACTGCACCCTCAAGAGGCGGGAGACCTCCTCAGGGTGCACTGAAGCAGCATTGGACAGACCTTTAAGGAGGCCTTAGTGTCCGACGGGTGCTATATATAGACACTCGCCTTACGTCTACACCTACACCTTGAGTCTAGGTCCTAAACCTACTCTGGTTTGGCTGTTGGATAGCATATAACCTGTATATAACCTAAAATTAAATTAATATATAAAGAATACAAATAATAAAACGGCACAGACCAATGTCGTTCTCCACCTCACCCATGGGAGTCATCATTATTTTACACATTCCCGTGTGCTCCTTTATAATAAAACAGAAACAAACATGGCCGTATCCATAATCCATAAGCGATATCCATTTCTACATAGGGCTTCATGGGTGGTTGTTCTCCTGGAGGTAGGATGAGCGGGGCTGGGGGCCGTTACCTGGTCCTGCTGGGAGTCTGAGTCCTGGTGGGGGCTGGGGTAGTGCTTCAGGAACTGAGCCACGTACGTCATGATGGACTTCTCGTCTGGTTTGTCCACATCCACATCTAGCACCACAACAACAGCAGCAACATGTTAGGTTAAGGGCCGAAAGATTACTGGGTCCATGTGTCGTCCTATAAGGAGCGAGGATGTTAACCCTTACTGCTCATTAATGATTGTGTGTTTTTTTAAAACGCTTCTGCCAATGCTTCTGAGCAAGTGAGAACGTCCGCCTCAGAGTTATTAAAATAAGTTGTGAATGTGGTAAAGGTTTAAGAAAGACATTGGGCATTGGGGTTTAGGTTTCAAATGAGAGGGGCATTGTAACACACATCCGTTCAACAAGAGTTGGCGACCAATTAGACACGTACACAACTCTGTAGAAGGGTTTTAGCCGGAATGAGCAGCCGTCGTGTGTTTGACTGAATACCTCCGCGTTTATTATTCTTCTAGCCACAAGGTGAGAGCGCGAGATCTGGATGCAACTGGAAATCCCTGCTAGTCACCACCCTGCCTGCACATCGACAACAAACACCTCCATCATTCAAACTGATTGGTTTATTTAGATCAACCAGTCTATCCCAGGGTATCTGCAGGTTTCAGCAAGTCACATTTAAGACTTTATAAGACCTTTTTTTAATACCCACCTTGAATGAAATTTTAAGACCTATAAACACGCGATGGTGGGGGGGGATCCCGCTGTTATTATAACCAAGCATAGCATGGGTGTCACCTCAATGAGACTCATTCACCTCTCCATTGTCGAAGACTAGCTAGCAAGCACGCAGACAATAGGACTAGTCATATGTAGCGATGTCACCAAGTGCACCTGAGGTGACTTTCTCCTCCTACAGATAATATTGTTAACCCCCCCCCCCCCCTCCCCACCCCCCATCCCCGAGGGGTCATCTAAGCACTCTACATGCCACTAATCAAATCTTGGAAGGATCAATAAAACCTATCTTCCTCCCTTTGCCGTCCCAAACCCCCTGAGCTATAACTGTGGCCCTCTTCCGGTTCTCCTGAGAGATCATAAACAGAATCAAAACACTGTTGTACTGTGTGTTGTTGTACTGTGTGTTGTTGTGTACTGTGTGTTGTACTGGTGTGTTTGTTGTACTTGTGTTTGTGTTGTACTGTGTGTTGTACTGTGTGTGATTGTTGTACTGTGTGTTGTTGTACTGTGTTTGTACTGTGTGTTGTGTGTACTGGTGTTGTTTGTACTGTGTTGTTGTACTGTGTCTGTTGTAACTGTGTGCTGTTGTACTGTGTGCTGTTGTACTGTGTGTGTTGTTGTAACTGTGTGTGTTTGTACTGTGTGCTGTTGTACTGTGTGTTTGTTGTACTGTTGTTGTTGTTGTAACTGTGTTGTTGTACTGTGTGTTGTTGTACTGATGTGTTGTTGTTACTGTGTGTTGTTGTACTGTGTTGTTGTACTGCGTGTTGTTGTACCTGTGTGTTGTTGTACTGTGTGTTGTTGTACTGTGTTGTCCTGTGTGTTGTACTGTTGTGTTCTGTGTATTACTGTGTGTTGTTGTACTGTGTGTTGTTGTAACTGTGTGTTTACTGTGTTGTTGTTGTACTGTGTGTTGTTGTACTGTGTTGGTTGTACTGTGTGTTTGTTTGTACTGTGTGTTGTTTGTACTGTTTGGTTGTACTGTGTGTTGTACTGTGTGTTGTTGTACTGTGTTGTTGTACTGTGTTGTTGTACTGTGTGCTGTTGTACTGTGTGCTGTTGTACTGTGTGGTTGTTGTGTACTGTGTTGTTGTACTGTGTGTTGTTGATACTGTGTGCTGTTTGTACTTGTGCTGGTGTGGTGTACTGTGTGTTGTTTTGCAGTGTGTGTTGTTGTACTGTGTGCTGTTGTACTGTGTGTTGTTGTACTGTGTGTTGTACTGTGTGTTGTTGTACTGTGTGTTGTTGTACTGTGTGTTGTTGCACTGTTGTGTGTTGTTTGCACTGTGTGTGTTGTTGTACTGTGTGGTACTGTGTGTTGTACTGTGTGTTGTACTGTGTTGTTGTATTGTACTGTGTGTTGTTGTACTGTGTGTTTTGTACCTGTGTGTTGTGTATGTTACTGTGTCGTGTTGTTGACTGTGTGTTGTGTACGTGTGTGTGTGTGTACGTGTGTAGTTGTACTGTGTGTGTTGTACTGTGTGCTGTTGTACTGTGTGTTGTTGTACTGTGTGTTGTTGTACTGTGTGTTGTTGTACTGTGTGTTGTTGTACTGTGTGTTGTTGTACTGTGTGCTGTTGTACTGTGTGTTGTTGTACTGTGTGTTGTTGTACTGTGTGTTGTTGTACTGTGTGTTGTTGTACTGTGTGTTGTTGTACTGTGTTGTTGTACTGTGTGTTGTTGTACTGTGTGTTGTTGTACTGTGTGTTGTTGTACTGTGTTGTTGTACTGCGTGTTGTTGTACTGTGTGTTGTTGTACTGTGTGTTGTTGTACTGTGTGTTGTACTGTGTGTTGTTGTACTGTGTGTTGTTGTACTGTGTTGTTGTACTGTGTGTTGTTGTAACTGTGTGTGTTGTTGTACTGTGTTGTTTGTACTGTGTGTTTGTACCTGTGTTGTTTGTATGACTGTGTGTGTTGTTTGTACTGGTGTGTTGTTGTAACTGTGTGCTGTTGTACTGTGTGTTGTTGTACTGTGTGTTTTTGTACTAGTGTTGTTGTACCTGTGTGTTGTTGTACTGTTGTGTGTTGTACTGTGTGCGGTTGTACTGTGTGTTGTTGCAGTGTGTGTTGTTGTACTGTGTGCTGTTGTACTGTGTGTTGTTGTACTGTGTGTTGTACTGTGTGTTGTTGTACTGTGTGTTTTGTACTGTGTGTTGTTGCACTGTTGTGTTTGTTTGCACTGTGTGTTGTTGTTGTACTGTGTGTTGTTGTACTGTGTTGTTGTACTGTGTGTTGTTGTACTGTGTGTTGTTGTACTGTGTTGTTGTACTGCGTGTTGTTGTACTGTGTTGTACTGTGTGCTGTTGTACTGTGTGTTGTTGCACTGTGTGTTGTTGTACTGTTGTGCTGTTGTACTGTGTGTTGTTGTACTGTTTGTTGTTGTACTGTGTGTTGTTGTACTGTGTGTTGTTGTACTGTGTGATGTTGTACTGTGTGTTGTACTGTGTGTTGTTGTACTGTCTGCTGTTGTACTGTGTGTTGTACTGTGTGTTGTTGCACTGTTTTGTTGTTGTACTGTTGTTGTTGTGTTACTGTGTGTTGTTGTACTGTGTGTTGTTTGTACTGTGTGTTGTTGTACTGTGTTGTGTTGTAACTGTGTGCTGTTGTACTATGTGTTGTTTGTACTTGTGTGTTGTTTACTGTGTGTTGTTATGTACTCTGTGTTGGTGTACTGTGTGTTGGTGTCTGTGTGTTCTGGTTTGCCCAAAAACCTTGTGTGCCTTTTTTCATACTGTGTGTTGATCATGATGCAAGAGGTATTCTCTCCAGCCTACTGCCAGCTCATTAACCAAGTTGTCTACTCTGGTATCTTCATCATCACAATCGTCGTCATCGTCATTGTCCTGATATTTCTGGTGAATTGGGCTCAGGCTAAAAGCAGCTATAGTTATCTTCCTTCTGTGCCTGAAAGCCACAACAATGGGATCTGTATCTTGACTGAAGAACAGAGGCCCCCCCAGATACAGAGAACCAACCACAAGCTTAGAACCTGAGTTCATGTCCTCGGGGATCCTCAAACACTTTGCCTAGGCATTGACATTGACCTAGCTTTCCATGATGGAGGATCACGCTGTGTGATGTTTTGTTTGTTTCCTGCGAATGTAATCTTCATAATATATGCATTGCAGCTTGTCCTCCGTTGTGGAGTTTACATGTCTCTGTGGCACTGGAAAGCCCACTCAAGTGGTGTGTGTAGGTGTGTGTGTGTAGGTGTGTGTGTGTGTGTGTGTGTGTGGTGTTGTGTTGTGTGTGTGTTGTGTGTGTGTGTGTGTGTGTGTGTGTGTGTGTGTTAGTTGGTGTGTGTGTGTGTGTGTGTGTGTGTGATACTTCTAACTCATTCTACTATGTGTGGTGAGATGTCAACACACAGAAGGATGGACAGACGCTGTGTGACGGTTTTGAGCCTTTCGGACAGATCCTACGTCCCTGACTCGGGCACAAATGACAAGAAATCTTTGTCAAACAAAGGAATTCTCAGACGTTGCCTCTTTTCAAATTCTTGATTTCGTTTTGTATTGTTTATATCACTAAAAACAATAATGATACTAATCCAGGCTCCGCTTCACACTCGCCCTCTCACTTGCGGTTCCCGTCAGCATATCTAAGAGCCGGCATAACAGCATACACATATCTGCCCACCACCACTCCCAGGCCATCCTACGTGGGAAGCGTTGGCAGTTTCACTACTTCAGTCAGTCCAGAGCCAACCGGTATTCTTCCCACATCCTCCGATTCTCCCACATTGGTGTGAACACGGACAGAAATACGGACATATTGACGGACAGATCGACGGCTGAACTGGACAGACACACAGATGCGTGTACACCTACCGTTCAAAAAGTTTACGGGTCACCCACACAATTGTTTTTCCATGAAAAACTCCACTCTTTAATTGAATCAGTTTTCAGCAGTGCTAACATAATTGCACAAGGGTTTTCTAATCATCAATCAGCCTTTAAACACGATCAGCTTAACAATGTAAAACTAGAACTCAGGAGTGATGGTTCCTGGACATGGGCCTCTGTACCCCTATGTCGATTATCCATAAAAAATCTGCTGTTTCCAGCTTGAATAGTCATTTACCACATCAACAACGTCTAAACTGCATTTCTGATTCATTTAATGTCATCGTGGTTGAAAAAAACAGTGCTTCTCTTTAAAAAAAACAAGGACATTTCTAAGTGACCCCAAACTTAAAGGTAGAGCATGCGCTGACCTGCGGGCTCCAGCAGCCGGGGGATGCCCAGCTGGTTCTCGGCCAGGCTGAAGGCCTCCTCCAGGTTGTCCCGGTTGCTCCTCCTGCGGACCAGCTCCATGTCCACCAGGTCGGGCCGGATGGCGTACACCACGGCGTGGAAGGCCACGCCACTGCGCCAGCTGGGCCCGAAGTCCTTCACCTCGATGCCCTGGCGCCTGGCCGGGGCGGGACAGAGCACGGGTTACACTGCTGCCCTCAGGACGGCCTCCACAGAGTGGGGACCTCACACTGAGATCATTCATCTTACAGCACAGCATAGTTATACACCATAATATAGTATGGTATAGAGTAAGCAGTGATATAGATACAGTACACTCTACAGCGCATAACATGGCATAGCCATAACATAGCATAGCATAATATAGAATAGTAAGGTGTAGTATAGTACTGTACAGTGCAGCATAACATAGCATAACATAGCACAGCATAATATAGAATAGTAAGGTGTAGTATAGTACTGTACAGTGCAGCATAACATAGCATAAACATAGCCACAGGCATAAATATAGAATAGTAAGGTGTAGTATAGTAACTGAAGTGTAGGTTTGTAACAGTGCAGCATAACATAGCCATAACATAGTGCATAGCATGAATATAGAATAGTAGGTGTAGTTATAGTACTGTTACAGTGCAGACATAACATAGCATAAACATAGCACATAGCATAATATAGGAATTAGGTATGGTGTAGTATAGTACAGTAACATTGTATAGAATACTATAGAATAGTATGGTGTAGTATAGTGCAGGACAGTACAGCATAACATAGCATAATATAGTATAATATGGTGTAGTATAGTACAGTACAGTACAGTATAACATAGAATATAGTATAGTAGTCTATGGTGTAGTACAGTACAGTATAACATAGCATAGAATATAGTATAGTATGGTGTAGTACAGTACAGTATAACATAGCATAGAATCATAGTATATAGTTATGGTGGTCAGTTTATAGTACAGTATAAACATAGCATAGCGTCGTCAGTAGCGTCGCGTACTTGGCCCGCCGCATGCCTCTGCACCCATTCGGAGCAGGGAGCGCTTTTTGGCGTTTGCCCTGCTAGCTTTCTGCTTCCTCTTGCACGCGGCCGGGACTTCCTGTCTCCGAGCAAGCCATTGCTGCCCACCGAGGAGTTGCTGGTGGAAAAGACCCTGCGCCGGCCTGCAGGTTACTGCGTCAGCTCCTCGAATCTGCACCACAAACAGGGCAGGATGGCCTTTCACTGGTTAACTATTGGACACAGGCCCCTTTTCATTCCATACAGAACTAATGCACCACAGTTACATTTTACATTTAGGGGATTTTGCTGACGCTTTTATCGTACCTAAACCTTTTAATCCTAACCAGACGTCGGGAGTCAAAACATGCGGGCTCCATCTACCTCCCTGCAGCTACTTGGCGCTCGTCACACCAAATTTGTAACCGGGTTGGCCCAAATTTTGTACAGCGGGTTACATAATCCATTTCCCAAACCCTTGCCTAGCAAACCCAGATTGATCGCGCGACGATCGCGTCGCAATGCACGTAGGAAAGGTTTCGCGAACAATTCCTCGATATTCATTCATGAGGGCAGACAAGCACAGATAACACTATTTACAAGATTTACATTTATTAGCGTTCCTAATTACATTTATTAGCGTTCCTACACTTTAAACACCCAGTTACTAGCTAAATTCGATTAACTAATTAATGCAATACAAATATAAGTAAAAACAAAATATTCTAAAGTGTTATCTAGCGATCCGTTATGCTGTCTTTATGTTATTTTCGTCTTTTGGCAACTATAGAGCGCCGAATGTTTTTAAACCTGCTTTAATACACTCAGTTTACTAGCTAAATGCGGATTTTTAAACAATTAAATCCAATACAAATATAAATTAGCGAACGCCGTAATAATTGTAATTAAGAACGGCTAATAAATGTAATGTAGAATAAGTGTTTTATCTGTCTTGTTCGCCGCTTCCATGAACGACATCGCAGGAATGTTTCGGCGAACCTTCTACGTCGTTCGACGCGATTCGTCCCGCGATCATCTGTTGCTAGGCAGGTTTGCTAATTGGATTACGTAACCCGCGTACAAATTTGTTGTGACAGCGGCCCAAAAGAGACGGGACAGACATCAGAGAGGCGAGAGGGAGAAAGGGAAGAGGGCGGAGCAGGAGAGAGGGGAAGAGAGGCAAGAGAGAGTTTAGGGAAGGGAGAGAGAGCAGGGATGAGTGAGAGAGGGAGCAAGGAGAGGGAGAAACGGGCGAGCAGAGAGAGGGAGAGAGGGAGAGGGGAGAGAGGGTGAGGAGAGAGGGAGGAGGGGAGAGCAGGGTGAGGGAGAGAGGGCGAGAGAGGAGAGGGAGGGAAAGGGAGAGAGTTGATAGGGCGCAAGAGGCGGATGAGAGGGGATGAGAAGGGAGGATGGAGGGAGGGAGGGAGGATTAGAGGGAGGAGAGGGAGGCGAGGCGAGCAGGCTGAAGTGATAATATCTTTCCAATAGACTCTTTCGGTTCAAAGCCGCGGTTTCCAGCGTCTTGTGTCCCAATCACATGGTTTGAGAGACATGCACTTGGCTGTGGATCTGCAGGCGTTCCCGCCAGGGTTCTGATTGGACGCTACCTGGAAGTAGAGGATGATGGTCCATCATCAGCCCCAAAAAAACGATGGAGGGGACGCCCGTCTGCGGCGACGTCCGTGGCGTGGATGCTTGACCAGTTTGCATCTAAAAAGAAAATAACCACAGAAAACCACGGACAGAGGATGTTGAAGAATCAAAGTGGAGCGGATGTCGCCATTGAAACAATGACTATACATAATTCACATTTGATTTACAATTTTTTAAGGCTGTTTGCAACAACCAGGAGGATGATTGGATGCCAAGCCTCTTGATTTCTGAAAACCAAAATCATAACAAAATTCTTTGTGATGTGTTTTTACATTGTACACAAGGCACACACTTCCCACGTAAAGAGACAAGACACAAAGGAAAAAATTTGCAATCTACTGGCAATTCAGCGCTAAAAAAGGAAAACCAGTAAAAAAACAAGCCAGAGCAAATCCTCCGTTTAGGAATTATCTCTTCAATGGGGATTCATGGGCATTCTGCAATTGTTTCCCATTTTTCCTAGTTCCGGGCAAATGAAAAATGATTTCATTGTCAAAACCCAAAGAATTGCTCCAAAAAACGCATTGCGATTAAATAAGCAAAATGGATTGAACAGCCACTACAAAAAACATAGCAGCAGGAGTAGCCCACCAGGTTGTCCAGCAGAAGGAACTCCAAGCATTCCTTATCTTTCGTATCAGTAAAGGCTCCCGCCGTTGCAATCCCAACAAGAAGCGTTGCATACTGGCGCGGGCAAGCAG
>OLKM01006200.1:0-14870 GCA_900291075.1 Melanogrammus aeglefinus | reverse complement strand
GACGGGGGCGGCCGCGGAGTGAAGTTGGCAGGGGGGGAAGGGAATAGGGCCTCTTTTGACCTGTTGACCACACAACAACTGAAACGGGACACATCTGAAGGCGTTTTTGACAACTAAGAATCACTGCTGATTTTGGAATCAAATGCCGCAAACATCGCCACATTTGGTTTAATATAACTGCAACCGTAACACAAGACAAGCTAAAGCAGACTGGTAGAGCCAATGCAAAGGTTTGACAATCTCGATCGATAAAATGTGTCTGTCTATAATATAATCCAAATTGATTAAGTGCCATGCCACTATGAGCCCAAACGACCGAGCTAACGTTTGGTGTATAGCAGTGTGTCCACCAATCATCATTTAAATTCATCTGAATGATTAAAAAAAATGGAAACGTAGGCAATCAGACAATCAAACAAGATCGCTTTGCGGCATTCGTAATCGCGCTCAAAGCACAACGACCACGGATAGTGAGAATAAAAAGCACACCACATGTGTTAGTGATGCTGATGTGGGGGGGCCACATGCTTTGAGATCTTGCAGTAACGAGTCGAGGTGTCAACGATACAAACGAATATCGTATGCGTCTTCGCCACACACCACGATCTTATGATTAAGATCACGACAACATCAGAACCATCGGCAACAACACTGGCAATAACCGGGATAAGCGCTTCAACGTTCATATCTTCGCAGTACGAAACCCACCGCAACCGGGAATCATCAACTACATAGCACAAGCAACTATCATCTTCAAAGAGGGAGCCGGACGTTGGCTGCACGAGCAGTATATTCCCGTGCCTTGTGCAGTCAGCTTGCCTGCCATGGTTGGTCCTGTAGGTCGTACTCGTAGCTTAAGTCAGAGTGTAAAATGATAGTAAAGAATATAAAGCCGGCCAATGTCCGCTCCAACTGTTTAAAACAGTTAAACAACGGTGTCAGTGCAAGTGGCAGCAAGGGTGAGACGGCGGCTCGTTCGCTCATATTTAGCAGTGCGCCGTGCATCTAACGTTCCTCGCTGGCTTGAACGTCCGCTGCGTGGATGATGCTGTTTTGATTACTTTTTCACGTTCAGGGCCATCGTAAAAGTTTCCGTTTTAATCCACCGCGACCGGTGGGCTCTGGTACATTTCAGGGGTTGTAACGTTTCCCTGGCTTTCGCTGTGAAAAAGTCTCCCTCCAAAGCACGACCGTGCCGACAGGACCATCGCCTTGATTGTTTGGAGAGCAGAGCAGCACAGCTGGAGTCCTTCACTGCCCTGACGTCATCGTGCTACTGAGAGCGACGGACTTCTGCTCTTAAAAAAGGCAACGCACCGAAACTCCGCGCGCGTGGTTTTCTAACCATTCTCAATGTTACATGCAGCTTCATGCATTCCACATTAATATGAGTGGAAGAAAAGTGAAATTGAGAAAATAAAATGCGTTCCAATGATTTGTCTCACTTCCATTCATAGTTACTATTAAACATCGTTGTAGTCTATACTTATACACTAAATGTGTTAAATAAACCTAGTTAACATACAAAAACCTAAAACAGCCGCTATTTATTAATGAACCCAGTTCATTTTTTTTTACATGATTTAAGATAATATTTCTTACTCTAATAATTGCATCGCATAATGTGGTAAATTACAACAACATAATAATATTTATAGGCATTACGCGCTCAGGCTCATGGGTTACTGCCACCACAGGAACATAATAAAATATTATTGGTTTGTAACTACTGTGAGTTCAACTCCAGTCCAATTGTTGTCACCCCAAACATGTTGCAACGTACAGACATAACTACACAATCACAGCGGGACATTTGGCACAAATGGTTCTACAAATCCACACCCATCAACGCCCATGCAATCACTCAACTGAATGATTGACATATCAGCTAGCTGAGAGGTGATTATAAAACATATATATAAGAAGAGTCAAGGTCGGTTACACATTGAAAGGACTTGCGAGAGACTTGATGAGCTGAAGAGATTACGGCCTACACAAGTTATATCAAATGCTCTCACAGCTGTGTTCTGGCATTCAGTGGGAAGAAAGTCAGAGCATGGGTGGGTCGGTATGTGTGTGTGTGTGTGGTGTGTGTGTGTGTGTGTGTGTGTGTGTGTGTGTGTGTGTGTGTGTGTGTGTGTGGTGTGGTGTGCGTGTGTGTGTGTGTGTGTGTGCGTGTGTGTGTAGCGTGCGTGTGTGTGAGTGTGTGTGTGTGAGTGTGTGTGAGTGTGTGTGTGTGTGTGTGTATGTGTGCGCATGTGTGTGCCTGTACAAGCGTATTAGAGGGACAGTAGTTGAGCTGATGTTAAACAGTGCGTTTGTGAGTGGGAGTGTGCGATTAAGAGGTGTTGATGTAACGACGGCTACTCCTCAGCCTTCTGAATATTAAACAATCAAATGATTACACGTAGGAAAAATAACAAAGTAGCATCCACTGGGTGTTACACACACAGCTGTCGCCCTGTAGAGAGGGGTATATTGTAGAGTTGTGAAGTGAGCAGACACATCAAGAATGTTTTTCTGACTGACTGTTTATCATGACATGACGAAAAACATTTGACAACATGGTATTCATAGAATACTGGTGTAAAGAAGAAAGAAAGAAAGAAGGAAAGAAAGAAAGAAAGAAAGAAAGAAAGAAAGAAAGAAAGAAAGAAAGAAAGAAAGAAAGAAAGAAAGAAAGAAAGAAAGAAAGAAAGAAAGAAAGAAAGAAAGAAAGAAAGAAAGAAAGAAAGACAGCAACAGGAAAAAGAAGAGAATAATATCAGCACCCATAAAGGAAATACCTGGACAGGTATATAGATGACTTGGTTTAGAGATTAGTGGACGACATTGTGAT
This sequence comes from Melanogrammus aeglefinus, assembly GCA_900291075.1. NCBI lineage: Eukaryota > Metazoa > Chordata > Actinopteri > Gadiformes > Gadidae > Melanogrammus > Melanogrammus aeglefinus. The sequence continues at coordinate 12,031 of OLKM01006200.1, read as the reverse complement.
GGCGAATACACCCTTACCCGAGTGATGTGATGCTCCCATTGCTACTGAGGCCATACCATTAGCATCAATCACATTAACATTAACTCATCGTCCACATGGAGAAATCCAGAAATGACTCCCCCTCATATTACACCATCCAATAGATGTGTCTCTCTTGATGTCGCCTCTGATGTGTCTCTCTGTGATGTGACCTCTGAGGTGACCCCTGCCCTGACGGAGTGTGGCCCGCCCCTGAATACGCCACCCTGGAAGACCGAAATAGAGGCTAGAAAATGGATCTAAAAATAGCATGGGAAAAAAACTTGCACCAAGGACTGTGGCAGGGGGAGATAACATCACAGGTAATGTGTGTGTGTGTGTGTGTGTGTGTGTGTGTGTGTGTGTGTGTGTGTGTGTGTGTGTGTGTGTGTGTGTGTGTGTGTGTGTGTGTGTGCGTGCGTGCGTGCGTGCGTGTGTGTGAATGTGTGTGTGTGGAGCAAGGGAGGGGTGGTGGGGGTAGAGACAGGATATCCCACAGGGAAGGTACCGTTGGAGGTAGGAGCCAGGAGGTTTGTTTTTGTGTGTTTGTGTTGTTAGGAGTGTGTGTGTTGTGGGGGAGGGGGGGGGGGGGAGTTCAAGGGGGCTGTTTGCTGATAAAGGAGCCCTACACGCTGGGCAGCCCCTCCCCCTCCTGGGTAATGGGAAAAAATTATGTTGGAATTCCCAGACTGTGAGCAAAATATTTGCATTCTTTTGACCCCGATCCCTTCCGCTACTCCAATTTGGCTTATCTAAAAATAGAAGCGAAAGAAAAACTGGAACAAATGGGAGCCTGCCGTTGTCCCGAGGGGGGGCCGGATCCAGCCTTGTGGAGATGTATGAAGGCCATGCTCGACTATTAAACGCTTAATCTCAAACCCTGTTCCAGAATAGATGCCGTATCATTTTATATTGGAGATCCCACTTCTTCAGCATGGGAATGAGCCCTGAGAAAACAACAATACGTTAGACGATTTATTGCTTGCTTGGTATTTGGGTCTGCAATGACGCCAATGCAGAACACCGAACCGAGCCCTTTGACTAAAAGTTTTCTCTGGTCCGTGCTCCTTAATAATGAACAAAATCATTCAGGTTTAAGGGGGAGGAGGAACAGACAGCAGGCTTTTTCTTTCCTAAACCTAATTAAGGCTGCAGTTTTTGTTTAGAAACTTGAATGCATTTCTGCACACACACACACACACACAACACACACACACACACACACACACAACACACACACACACACACACCACACACTTGAATGCAGCACGGCACACACACACACACACACACACACACACAACACACACACACACACACACCACACACACACACACCACACAGTGAAGAAATTAAGGTTATATATGCGTTTATTATTTCTATCCTCGGTGTGAGGGACAATTACCCGAGGAACATGATCTCCATTTTAGGGAGTTCACAAAGTCTGCCTTTTATTACTGGCTCCCTTAACTCTCTGGTATCTCTCTCTCTCTTCGCTCCCTGCGGCCTCCCTCTCTCCCTCCCTCCTTTCTCTCCCCGCTCGGGCCGCGGTCAGGGTGTATCCCACTGTGAGTAAGCCTATTTTGGCGGTTCCCGTGGGTTCCCTGTAATTATTGGGGCGCCTTACTAATTTATCCTCCCTTACCCAATTAATTTGGGCAGAGTGCTCTCATGGGAGGAATGTCCATTTTATATTTCTTTATTATTTTCTGCTGAAAGAGGGGTGTGGATGGCCTACATCATTACTAATTCACCAGGGGAGTTCGGGCCCGTGCAAGGAGCCCTGCTGCCCTCTCTCCTATGTCTATATGGGTTCTTTCTATTTATACGTTGTCCGCAGTGATTCGAATGCAGGTGTTAAACATGCTTTTCAAGGTCCTTTGCACCTTAATGGGCCTATCTCACAACTTCCTGGTTCGGCGTTCGATTTTGCCTTCGAAAGTGACTTCCGGTCGCGTAGTCCATGATATTTGACAATGGCGCAGTCAAAAAACAAGAGCTTCTGTTGAGTACCTCTATGCGCCAATTCCAAACAAAAACAACCGTATTTGAATTTCCACGACTTCCCAACTAATACAGACCAAAGACAGCAGTGGGTCAGGGCGATCAGACGGGATGAAGGATTTAATTTCGTGATTCAGAAGGGGAGTACACTGGTCTGTAGTCGGCATTTCTCAGCGGCTGATTATACCGACGGGAGTGCTAGGCTGAATACTGGAGCTGTCCCCAATCGTAAAAACTACAAACTCCTCCACAAAATACTTGTACCCCTTTGCCAGCCTGGACTGTGGTGTTGTCGAGTGTGTCTCCACAATCTGCCGCACATCCTCAAATCGCAACTTGGGAAAACCCACCAGGGAAGTGGCGAAGAAACGGTCCATTTTTGCATTGACGGCAATACAAAAATTACTTCGCCGGAAGAATGTTTACCCGGTGTGACGTCATTTCCGATTTTTGTGAGATAGGTCTATCGCATAACTTTTTGTATTTTCTTTCCCCCTGCGTGTGCATCTCCTTTGTCGCTATATTTGTTGCGTGTTGCCTTATTCCGATTTCGAATCTTAAAAACATTCTGAGGTCATTTTGAGGAATCAAAGTCAAGTCAAAGTCCAGTCGAGCTGTCCATCTTGGACAAACATACACTCATGCATTATAGGTGAGACTCATTTCAGCTCTTGTCTTATCTTATCTTGAAGTCTTAACCAAGCCACAAGGATTTTCCAATGGAGAATATTCTGTAATCTGCATATGAAGCTTGGCATCATCCACATCCAACTAGCTCACGAGAAGGAGCAAGGGAGCACCATGAAAGAAATTTGATTGCGATTGTGCCATCTAGAGGGAATACATTGGCTGCACATACAAATCAGAGTGAATGGTTGAAAGCGATATCCCACACGTCATTTCACTACGGTGGGGTTTACAGTAATACAATCAGGAAGCACTTGTGTGCAAAAGTGGATTTAATTTGCCAAAACAAGCCAGATAACCATACAAATAATGTCGGAAATATATCAAAAATGGTTAATAAATGTTCAAAATGGTCAATAGAATATTCCTTCTTTATTCAAACAATAACAGAGATAAATATAAGAGATATTGTCAAAGAACAGAACAAAGAAAATGGTCAAATAATAGTAATATACGTATAACAATAATCAAATCAAAAAGTCAACATCATCTTTCTGAAACCAATGAAACTAAGCCTTGAGGGGAATTCCCACTGTTTGTATTTTCTTTCTGTGATCAAGTCTATTTAGCTTATTCTTCTTTTTGTTTGCTATTGGCTCCATACAACCACAGACTTTTTGTAGACACAAAACCTATTGCTTAGTACACTTTAACCATATCAGTGTTGAGATATATACATATATATATATATATATAGAGAGAGAGAGAGAGAGAGAGAGAGAGAGAGAGAGAGAGAGAGAGAGAGAGAGAGAGAGGAGAGAGAGAGAGAGAGAGAGAGAGAGAGAGACAGCAGACAGAACAGACAGACAGACAGACAGCAGACAGAGAGACAGACAGACAGACAGACAGACAGACAGACAGACAGACAGACAGACAGACAGACAGACAGACAGACAGACAGACAGACAGACAGACAGAGACAGAGAGAGAGAAAGACAGAGAGACAGAGACAGAGAAAGACAGAGAGACAGAGACAGAGATACAGAGAGAATGAGAGAGAGACAGAGTGGGAGGGTGAGAGAGTGAGAAAGTGAGACAGAGAGAGACAGAAGGTGAGGCAGCGAGAGAAATAGCGAGAGACAGAGAGGGACGGAGAGAGAAAGAGGGTGAGAGAGAGACAGACACAGAGAGAGAGAAAGAGACAGTGAGACAGAGAGAGGCAGAGACAGATATAGAGACACAGAGACACAGAGACACAGAGAAAGAGAATAGAGACAGAGAAACAGAGAGAGGGTCCCTGCCCTTCAACATGCGGTTCTGTTGCTCTACTGCCCTCCATCTCATCAGCTAAGCCTCATTGCTTTAGAGATCGAATAGCATTGGCATTTGCCAAAGAACAGAAGGAGGACATGGAGAATATGTTATTTTTAGTACTGTAGTCCTTAGTGAAAACCCCCAAAAATTGTTCCAATGTGACTATTAATTCATCACCGGTTGCAGTTGGACTTTTGCATGAATGTGAACATTATTCGTAAACCAACACTGGCCTACAGGCCCCCTCCTTCACGGAGAAAGCAGCCATTTTAGGAAACACTGAGGAGGTTGTCTGGCTTCGGGGCCAAGATCCCATCTCCCACTCATTTCCCTCATTCATTCAAACTATAAGTGGAAACATGTCACGGGACGTAGCTGCCCCCTGTTGGCCTCCGCCATGCAGTCCTCTCATACGTCTAGGCCTCCTAAATATAAACCAAGGGAGAGAGGATTAACGTCAAGGCCTTTTCTTGTCGCTTGTCAAACACAAAGCTCCCAAAAGGTGTTGCAAGGAGGCCCTGTGTGTAGTTAGGAGACGGCTGTTGCCAAACTGGTAAACAGGGTCTGCTCTGTTCTCTTATGTAAATGGTCGACTTAAAGTGACTTTGGCCACGTCAAGGCTGTACCCGGCCAAAACAGGGACAGCATGGGTTTCGTACCACCTTGTAACTTGTTCATTGTAACCAAAGCTGTAAATGTGATTGGAGCTTCGTGTTTGGATATAAACTCATGTCAGATGTGTCATGCGCAATGTGATTGATGTATTATGAACAAGCTAATAGTTTATTTAAGGTGCGCTACATTCAGAAAGGGGAATCAATCAATGTAGATATGTATCTACAACAATCCACATGTGCCAGGTGCTGAGGCCTTGCTTACATTATGCATGACTGAATCGTTGCGCTAACGTTTCCTTGAAGAAAATGCTGCAATCTGTAGTATCGCATGACTTTCAGCAGGTGGCAGTAGTCCTTTAAGCAATGATTTATTATTAGATAAACCGTTAACAATTATCAGATTCTATTTAACAAACATTGGGTTTTGCATCTTCTAAATAAATTGTGAAAAAAAATACTATATATTCTAATGGGATGAAATCACAAGACATTTGATTAAGGCATCTACCAACGCTTTCTGTTACTACCATTACAACTTGAAACATATAACTACACTTCTACCAACTGTTATTTGGTATGGATCCGCAAGACATGTACTCTTCTCAATCCTCAATCTCTCACAGACTAAATGACTTTGCTATGTCCACATTATTATTTTTAAAACTAACCCTATTATACATTGCGTAAACATGAGTAGATAAAAGTGAATTGAATAACTTGTCAGTAGTACGCACAAGTACCTCCCCAAAAAGTAACACACATTGAGGTACAAATAGAATTGGCTTTTCCATGTTGAGCGACTGCCAATGATTGCTGATTTTGCGCCAAGCAGGTCAGCAACCTGCTCGGCCTTAGTCTGACATACCCTCATGGACACTGTCCATGACACAATAAGTTCAAATCAATAGCTTGCCCCTGAAGTCAAGCCATGTTAAGAATTACACAAAATTTTCATATTTAGAAGATTTGGTAAGGAAGGCTTCCTATGAGGCTATAATCAAAGGTTCAGCGCTCCTACCTAAAAACCGAGGGCCTTCTGTGGGCCCCCTAATTCAACCATGATAACATGTGGTGGTGTGGCGGTAATGTTGGAGCATATCACTTTTCATTATGATACAGGGTGAACAGGCATGGTTTGGCACAGGAATGTTTGGTAACATTTCAAATTGGTTGAGCAATGGCTGCATTGTCCTTGTTTAACGGTGCTGGAAAGATAAAAGTTTTTAAGGGAAAACTTTTTACGAATTTAGTGGGACACAAAGTGATCAGCAGATGGTAGCTAAGCTATCCTCTGTAAGCCCTGACCAGTCCAATGCTGTTGTTATATCAGCGGGCATTTTCTAATGACAAATGTTGCTTTTAAAGACACACAGGGGTCTGTTAGGTCCTCTGTGACAGCCCTTTCCTGGCCAGACCACAGAGGTCAACAAGATCAGGTTTGAACTCACTACAAAGTCTGGACAGTGTGCGTCTAGTTGGCCCCTGGGCTTTGTCCTGAAGCCCAGGGGGCTATGGGGGGGATGCGTCGGTGTCATAGAGTATGGTTAAATAATCAGACAGGACATTATCAACTTGATCCTTCCACTGGCCAGACACATGGTCTTAATGTCCCAGGTATGTCTTTCCTAAAAGAGAATGCACTTTTGATGGTTTGTTCGTTGATTGTTGAGCATAGGGCATTTGTGTGTTTTAGAGACCCCCACTCTGCTTCCAATAAATCACTGCACGCACGCACGCACACATGCACGCGCACACGTAGAGAGACACACACACACACACACACACACACACACACACACACACACACACACACACACACACACACACACACACACACACACACACACACACACACACACAACCACACACACTCATACAAGGAAAATATGTTGGCACATAGGACCTTTGAATGTCGGAACATTTTAGCCCTATATATATATATTAGGCAGTATCGAATACGTTTTTGCTCAATAATGCCGTACCGCCACTAGATGGCAGTCCTATCTTAGCTTTTAACCCAACTACGAGTAGATTAAACGTGATCGAGAATTTCCCTTGCAATTCCCAGAAACAACTATTGTTTTTTTGTAATTTCTGCAAATGTATTTCTCAACAACGATGACCGGTAGGAGCTCAGTGCTCACCCACAGGTAGGTCTATTGGGCCTTTCTATTTTCTCAAGAGTCACCGTTATCGTTTTACCTGAGCTTCCTGTGATTCGGGGAATGGGCTAGACAGGGTTGGGGAAGGCTCAAATAACCACTTTAGGGGTATTGACCAAAGACAAAAATCCCATTAATCCTTCCAGATGATAGAGGGGGGAGATTTACGTTCCTGACTGACAGGATTTCAGCAGCAGGCTGGTGTCGGAGGGTAGGCCTATTTCAGCGAACCCCAACCCAGCACCAACCTATCGCGCTATCTCTCTCTCTCTCTGCAAAATATTTGATAACTGACAGCTGTCACAGCATGGATCTTTCAACCTTACCCCCTGCTCCCATACAGCTTTCCACATCATTCGGGCTGCCCTATTTTGTTTTACTGTCAGTGGAAAAAAAAAAAAAAATTCCCCTACAAATACCAAATTAAAAATGAAAGCCAATAGCCATCGAACGAGTCAATTGGGTTTTGGAATACTGAGCTACTGAATGAAATAACATCCGGCAAATAGTCACCCACAGATCAGATTGTTTGAACAAAGGCACAAAAATAAAACGCTAAAATGGTCTAGTGAAGATAAGGCCCTCTACCAGAGATATCACCATTTCAATTTGTGGTAGGCCGAATAAATATTTGTGCCTATCTAAATATGACTGATCTGAGTGTAATTAATAACCTATGCAGAAAAGCCGTTCACAGCTACTTCAAACTGTAATGGTGCATCAACTGCTTTTTTGTCTCAACAATGAAGTTACCCGGTGATGTGTGCAATGGTGCAGTTTACTGTAAATGGACGCTAAAGGTTGTGAGTAACCACGCAGGATGTTCCTGGACTATGTGAAGGCCTCCTGTGTCTCACCACTCAATGAAATTAATTACCCCCGCTATCAGTGTGAATAGCGTGAAGAAGACCACTCATTTAGTTCTGAAGATGTCTTGAACATATCTGTCACAATTAATACATTAATACATCTTTTCCTTGGGAGGCAGACAGGGCATAATTTAAATTTTAAGTCTTACTTTCAAGTCCAGAACTTGTTCTCTGGCTATTTTAGAGTGTAGGGCTGTTCTATTTGGTTGTTTTTGTCACCCAATGAAAGGAGTTTGTTTTTCTACCAAATAAGCACCAATGAACGTGGATCATCTGCCATCCATCCAGCCATCAGCAGGGTTAGTCACAGGCTGAGCTACTGAATTCATGGGGCAGGTTATAATCCCCTCATGGCCATGAGACTCGCCTTCCCGTACGGCGCGTCATTTAGCTGATTCATGTCCCTGTTACCACAATGGTATTTGTCTGTCACTCCTACACACACACACACGGACACGCGGGAACACACACACACAAATGTGGGCACATACAGAAACACACAGACATGTATGCTAGTACACACACACACACACACACACACACACACACACACACATGCACACACAAACACACACACACACACACACACACACACACACACACACACACACACACACACACACACACACACACACACACACACACACACACACACACACACAAATGCAGATGCACAAACACATTCACATACAAACACACACAAAAACACAAAGAATGAGAGTGAGTCAGAGGAGCTTAAACCCAGGGGAAAGGCTCATCTGTGGTTTCCAAAAGAGAAGAATTATAACCAGAGCTGACTGCTGACATAAAACCACTGACAGATCCCCTCACATCCACGGACCAAAATGTGTGTGTCTGGCAAACTGTTTGCAAGAGGCCCCTTTTTGTATATGCATGGTAAGGCTTTACCTGCGTCAATCCTCCATATTTCTGTCAAAAATGAAAAAACTAGCTCGTCAAGGACATTCATCACACCAGACCGGTTGCCTTAAGGCCAAGTAGCCACACGGTGCATCAAGAAGTCCCTATAAGGTCATTATCATTTCAATATGTTCCAGGAGGCCGCATGACTGGGATCACAGGGTTGGCGTGAGAGGGCTCTGGCCACCGCGGCCGTTCCTCCTGACGACGTAACCCCGCACGGCGTGTAGCCCTGAATCCATTCTACTGCCGGCAGCCTGTTTCCCTTTACCTGTGTGAGATAATGAGCAATAAGAGATTATACTGCGGCCAGGCCAGGTGTGTGAGTTGTGAGTCTGTGATGTGTCTGGTGTGTGTGTGTGAGTGTGTGTGTGTGTGTGTGTGTGTGTGTGTGTGTGTGTGTGTGTGTGTTTGGGTGTGTGTGTGTGTGTGTGTGGGTGTGGGTGTGGGTGTGGGTGTGTGTGTGTGGGTGTGTTTGGGTGTGTGTGTGTGTGTGTGTGTGTGTGTGTGTGTGTGTGTGTGTGTGTGTGTGTGTGTGTGTGTGTGTGTGTGTGTGTATGTGTGTGTGTGTGTGTGTGTGCGTTTCGATAAGTGTATGTGTGTGTGTGTGTGTGTGTGTGTGTGTGTGTGTGTGTGTGTGTGTGTGTGGTGTGGGTGTGTGTGTGTGGTGTGTGTGTGGGTGCGAAGGATGTGTGATGGGATGGGGAGTAATTATTTCGATGCCGTGTACCCAAATTAAACACGACGTGCTGCCAGAGAGCTTTAAATGTGCAGCTTGTTAACAGGGCTGTCCTGATTAACAGTGAACAGATCACGCCTGCCTCCATTCATCGGGACACTGTGAGTCATAGTGCGTTGTGCAACCCATTCAATCAAAAGTTCTCTGTTGTCTGTTCTCTACAGTGAGAGACTGATTGATTTGGTGCCTTCTGCGTGCTGTTGTGTCCGCTGTGTGCCTGGATGGGCGAGGAGGGGGCAGCAATATGTGTGTGGTGTGTTTGTGTGTTGTGTGTGTGTTTGTGTGTGTGTGTGTGTGTGTGGTGTGTGTGTTGTGTGTGTGTTGTGTGTGTGTGTGTGTGTGTGTGTGCGGGGGAGTTGCCTGTGGAAGTGTGGAAGCTGGAAGTGGAGGGCGGGGGGTGGTGTGTGTGGCTTCCCGGAGGGGATGATGTGGCAGAGATGTCGGAGGGGGGCTTTAATCAGGTGTCGAGTGCGGCCCAGCTAGACAACATAACACCACCGATGGGCCCATAGGGAATGTGGGAAAGAAGAATCTGTAATGTTTGATAGCTGAGGGATAACAGGAGACGGCCATTGTTTTTCTTTCAGTTTTCCTTCCATCTCTTACTGCTGGTGCTTTTTTCATTCTGTCTCCAGCTGTGTTTTAATTAGTGTCCTGTGCGCACGGCTGTTGCATTTTTTTCGCAGTTGTTTATTTCCTTGTTTGTTCTGTCGCGGTGTATCTGTCGGTTTGTCGGGTTTTTTTTTTTGTAGTAAGCCGATTTTTCATCTGCATATTTTATGCACCGTCTTCCGTAAGGCTTATTTTAGAATTCCAATAAACCTTTTCTGCTCTCTGTATTTGGGCCAAAGTACGATATGGCTGCCTATGCTTCTGCACGTGCCCTTAATCTTATTTCGTTTTTTTATCTTAAAGCGAGTTATATTTCAAAGCCAAAAAATTTGGACGTTCCAAATAAACACCATATGTTCCACCATGAGTCAGAGGTTAGATAAACTCATAACTGATGAAAATGTAGTTTCCCTGGAAGCCCTTCACAAACGTTATTGCGAAGTGGTTCTCTGGTTTTGATACGATACATGAGACATTTATTGTCTGAAGGGAAGAGCAAAATTAATGTGTTTGAAATGAAATACTTAAATTCGTCCTCCAATGTCAAGATGTCCCTGTTTATTTGTCAACCATGTCGGCCTGGCACACATGGAAAGACAGAGAATAATGGAGTGTACCACCATGAAGCTGGTGAGAACATAGACTGGCATTTCCTCGTGGCGCAGTTATTTCTGGCCACATTGAGCAATAGGGCCTGTGGAACAACTGGAGTCATATTGGGACCCTGGGGAGGGAGAGAGAAAAGAGAGACAGAGAGAGAGAGGAGCGAGCGAGCAAGAGAGCTGTGACTGAAATCCATCCATCTTTTTCATAACGGGGGATATAACTCTAATGATAGTTTTTAACCAGGATGTCCTTCAGTAGAGGGTCTGAAAGGGAATAAAACTTTTTCCTTTCTCGTCGATCTTTATTCCAATGCTCTTCAAATAAAGGGATAAAGTTGGTCAACGCGAGTGGTCGTTATATAGACTTCTTTTTAACATGGTAGGAGGAGTATCCGATCAGCGTCCTTCAGAGTGTGTGATTAGAGTGAGGTGCTGTCCTGCGGTCGGTGCAGTCTTCCAGTCAGAGGGCCCCGGGGTAATATTCTCTCCTGAAGCTCGACAAATCTAGATCCCTGTCTGCACATACAAGCCAGAGATGTCAGCCATTGGGAAGGTGTGTATGATGGGTGGAATGCAGCTGTTCTCGCCTTTCATGATCTTCAGAATCACTAACACAAAAACCCACTCACTCAATGCACCTTGACACACACACGCACCACCACACAAGACACGACGCGCACACGCACACGCCACGCACGCTCACACCACACAGGCAAAAGCGCACACGCATAGCACCACACATATGCACACGCGGCACACAACGCCAAACGTAAACGCAACGCAACACACTTACGCACGCACGCACGCACGCACGCACACACACAGATAACATGGAGACACAGTAGTATGGGGAAACAGTTCACCCATGGCCCAGGGCGGTGTGTGCTTTTGCTAGCTCAGGCTGGCTGGACTTACAGTAAGCAAGGCAGAACTTTAGCACTCAACCAACAACCCTTGACGCACAAAAGGCCCACGCTTCACTTTAGCTCACACTGGCAGGAGGCTTCCACCGCCGCGCTCTCCGGACTGATGGCCCACTGTGAGGGCTTCTTGCACCAACATATGTCAACAGCCAGTATCCATCCATACCACTTTTTTTTTTGCTCAGATATCTGATCCAGAGTCCGATGACTCAGGATCTCTGACTCGATTACCAAACAATCTTGAAGCGGATGCTAACTAGCCAGCACAGAGTGTCCTTCATCTATCAACACCCTCTGGACGCATTCTACAGTGCTGCTAGCACATGCGTTTGATATCGACTTTTACTTTTTTAATGTATCCATGACTTAGACCCGTCAAATAGGCAAAAGCCAGAAGGGGTTTCTTGAATCACATAGGGCATTTGACGTGGCCCTTGTCATCTGATATTTCATACGGGAACGTTCAGTCGATGGGGCTGTATTGAACCAGTTCAAGGGCCCCCGACATCTGATTGCAAGCTTCGGTATCGATTGCAACGCTGAGCGCGCCATATGTCTCGGCGCAGGCAGGCGGCGCGGCCGTGCTTGCCAAGTCTCAACTGAAATCATTAACCGTCTCG
>OLKM01006199.1:0-14877 GCA_900291075.1 Melanogrammus aeglefinus | reverse complement strand
GTGTAGATCAGACTTATAGTGACGATAAAGAATGTCAATGTGGGGACAAGAATTCACTTCTTATTCCCAACGCACACCACATCAAATAAGAAAGATCAGATAGTCTTTCATACCTGGTATGGTTTTGCCACCTCCAAAACTCCAGATGTCCTCGGCAATCCCATCAAATTACGCCGTTTTCAGCACATAAATCTTCTCACATTTCGAGCTGAAAATCCTCTCCCGCCCCGCTTTCTACTGAAATGCGCCGCAGAGATTTTTTCGGATGACGAAGAGGCCTTGTTTTGCCATGTCCAAAATCATTTTGCTGAGTACGGCCCAAGGACATTTAGCTCATATCGCGCTTTGTTTGTAAGCCTAATGCAGCTTCTGTGCGAGAATATGAATAAATGGTTGTTTTTGGTTAGCTATTCGCGGCTTTGTGTAGCCCCTAAATGACAGCTTCCTGGATGCGAGAACATGAATAATGGTTGGTTTTTGGATTGGTTTTTTCGCTTCCTGCGTGACTGTAGTGAATTTATTTTTGATATATCAAATAGAAAATGAAATAGAAGCGAAAACAAAATTCTCCAGCGAATTTTAAATTTTTTTTTGTGTTTCTCAAAAACAAAAAAAAAAACAAAATCAAATAAAACCAAGGTCAGGCTCGTGTTTCGGGTTTTTGTTAATTTCCCACTTCATTGAAGGACAAATTCCAATGACCAGACTAAGATACACGACCTTATTTATTCCCGATGATCCATGTATTAGCACATCAAGAAAATCAGATAATGGTCGTTTTTTACCGTTTTCCGTTTTCTATTATCAAAACAAAATTCGGAAAATGGGTCATTTTCGGATTTTTTGTATTTCCTTCTCTTATATGGTTAATCGGGAAACAGCTCGTTTCCCGATTTTGTTTTTCTCATTTCAAAACGAAAATCCATTGGCCGCAAAGTACACGGACCCTCGGCCCACCGTCTACCAGTCGTTTTGACTGGAACAGCTACACCACAGCCCTGAAGAAAACAGATGTGTATAAACGGGTGTCAGCTCGAAAAGCTGAAGGAGAGGACAAAACCCAAACGGAACGGAGAGGTACCGGAGAACATGACTACGCGACACGACCACCTGCCGGTAAGTAGATGTGTGCTAACTAGCTAGCTGTTCGGCTATTTTGACAAACATGGCATGGTTAACGTTAAAACATTCAATCAACATCATACGTACTGTTAAACTGGGGTTGCATATAGATTCAGATTCAAATTCAGCTTTATTGGCCGGTTTGTGAACAAACGAGGAATTTGACTTTGGTTTTTGTTTTTGTGTTTCTCTATGTACATCACTCAACATTTAACCTATTGTTAATATCTAAAATAGAAAACAGTACAAATAAATAAATAATAATACATAGAAATAAACTTAAGTATATAGAATAACAATACAATAAAAATAAAGGGTGAATACTAATGAATGGTAATGAAGAACCTGATTTGTCTTCTTTTTTTGTAGGTGCACTGGATGATGCCCTGAAGTATATTGCTGAGCTGGAGGCAAGGCTGCAAGAAATGTCCATGGGCACAACGGTCCTCAACAGTTAGGTGTGTGTCTGATCAGGACCATGTAAATATTACACTCGGGTTTCCATCGCAAGAAGTGTTTCAAGTGCTTTTGGGAGTCTGTTTTGCCCCTCAACACAATACATTGTTTATTGGACAAAGCACAGAGGATTGACAGAGGCGATTCCAACAACCAGCCCTTCAAGGAAGTTCCAGTCATTGACGAGTTTTATCTACTGTTGCAGAGTAGCAACTGGCCTTAAAGATCAGGTCATTGCTGATATCTTCCAGGTCAGCACTTCCACAGTGAGTCGTTGCATCATTACATGGGCAAGTGACTTGTTTCTGGTGTTGGGCTCAATACCCATCTGGATGTCTAGGCCAGGGCCGGCTCTGACCAATTTGGTGCCCTAGGCAAGATTTTTCCTGGCGCCCCCTACCCCTTTGGATCGCACGGTAAATTTGACGAGAAACTGCAAAGCTTTGTCTTTGAGATTCTTTTATTTTAGATTAAAATTAAACACCAAATGAATCATAAATACAATATAAATATAAGGTATGCATTACGTTAGAACTTTTTAGAGTTTAAATAATTAAACACTTGAAAAACTATATTACAAAGATAATATTTACAGAAACTATCTTGAAATTCTACCGCTATTCCAACAAGTAACATCTGTCTACATCTAGAACTGACCTCAATCTCACACCTCAACAGGCTCACCCCACCTTGCTAAACCTCCTGCTTCTTGCCTTGCTTCCAGCAAACTCGTCAATAACATCATTCATATGCGTCACTGGTTTGATACCACATGCATTGATGCTTATGATGCAAGACCCACTTTAGACGTCCTTGCATCATGGTAGATCTGAATAGGTTTTGAATGAGTTTGAGCTTGCGAGAAGCTTCGTTCAGCAGCAGCCACTGTGACAGGAAGAGTTGCAGAGATTCGCAGAGCAACCCACATATTAGGGTATATTTCTGTAAGCCTTTCATCGTGCAGGAAGGTCAAGAGGTCCATGTTTGACATTTTTTTGGAAGGGAAATGTGGAAAATTCTGCATTTCCGCAGCAAGTTGCCTCCCATCAATATCTGTCTGTCCATCAAGGGTCAGAGCAGCACTCAGGTTTTCAACAGTGCTGTAGCTGTTCTTAATTGGTCATGTTTGGAAAGGTTCAGGAGGACTCATCTCATTCTCATCCTTCAACCCGCTTATCCGCTCGGTGGGTGCGGGGGCAGCCAACCTCAAGCAGGGGCCCCAGACTTTCCCTTTCCCGAGCCACATTGACCAGCTCGTGACGGGGGATCCCGAGGCGTTCCCAGGCCAGTGTGTGATAATAATCTCTCCTCTTAGTCTGGGTTCTCCCCGAGGTCTCCTCCCACTGGTCGTGCCTGGACACCTCCCAAGGAGGCGCCAGTGGCATCCTTACCCAGATGCCCGAACACCTACTGACTCCTTTCTAAGCCAAAGGAGCAGCGGCTCTAATCTGAGCTCCTCACGGATGACTGAATTTCTCACCTCTATCCACTCAAGGTGAGAAGCCAGCAACCCTCCTGAGAAAACTCATCTTGGTCGGCCGGCTTACCCGTGATCTTGTCCTTTCGGTCATCACCATCCCTCATGACCATAGGTGAGGATAGGAACGTAAGATTGACCGATAGATCGAGAGCTTTGCCTTGCGCCTCAGCTCTCTTTTTGTCACAACGGTGCGGTGAAAGCGGAACGCAAATCGCTCCCGCTGCTCCGATCTCCGGCCAATCTCACGCTCCATCGTCCCCTCACTCGCGCGAACAAGACCCCCAGTACTTTGAACTCCTTCACTTGGGCTAAGGACTTCATTTCCTACCCGGGAGTAGGCAAACCACCGGTTTCCTGCTAAGAGTCATGGCCTCAGATTTAGAGGTGCTGATGATCCTCATCCAGCGCGCTTCACACTCGGCCGCCATCCGAGTCCAGTGAGTATCTGAAGGTCACACAGGCGATGATGCCATCAGGACCACATCATCTGCAAAGAGCAGTGACGAAGATCCTCAGAACACCGAACTGCCAACCCTCTCCCCACACAGACTGCGCCACGATATCCTGTCCATGAATATATCAAAACAGGATTGGTGACAAGGCACAGCCCTGGCGGAGGCCAACACCAATCGGGAACGAACTGGACTGACTGCCGAGAACCCGGACACAGCTCTCGCTTTGGGAGTACAAAGGATTGGATGGCCCTGAGGAGAGACCCCCCACCACCCATACCCCCGCAGCACCTCCCACAGTTTCTCCCGGGGACCCGGTCATATGCCTTCTCCAGATTCCAAAACAACATGGTAGACCGGATGGGGCATACTCCAGGCCCCCTCCAGGATCCTTGCGAGAGTGAAGAGCTGGTCCGTAGTTCCAACGTCCGGGGCGAAAACCGCATTGTTCCTCTTCAATCTGAGGTCGACGGATCGGCCCGGAACCTCTTTGTCCAGCACCTTGGAGTAGACTTTACCAGGGAGGCTGAGAAGTGGTGATACCCCGGTAATATGTGGAGCACACTCTCTGGTCCCCCTTTTTGAACAGGGGGACCACCACCCCAGTTTGCCAACTCCTTTGGCACTGTACCGACTCCCATGCAAATGTTGAATAGGCGTGTCAACCATGACAGCCCTTCAACACCCAGAGCTTTTAGCATTTTCTGGCTGGATCTCATCAATCCCTTGGGGCTTTGCACACTGCAGAGTTGTTTAACTACCTCAGTGACCTCCACCAGGAGAATTGACGATGAACCACCATCAACCTCGAGCTCTGCCTCCATCATAGAGGGCATGTTAGTTCAGATTCAGGAGTTCCTCAAAGTTGTTCCTTCCACCGTCCGACTACCTCCTCAGTTTGAGGTCAACAGAGTCCATCCTTTACTGTACACAGCTTGGATGGTTCCCGTTTCCCCCTCCTGAGGTGCCGGATGGTCTTCCAGAAAACACTTTGGTGCCGACCGAAAGTCCTTCTCCATGGCCTCTCCGAACTTCTCCCACACCCGCTGCTTAGCCTCCGACACGGCAGCGGCTGCAGCCCTTTGAGCCCGTACGTCGTACCCTGCAACTGCGTCAGGAGTCCTCCGGGATAACATATCCCGAAAGGCCTCCTTCTTCAGTTTGGACGGCTTCCTGACCACCGGTGGTCCACACGGTGTCCGAGGTTACCCGCCCCTTGAGGAACCTAAGACCCTGAGGCCACAACTCACCGCCGGCAGCTTCAGCAATGGAGGCTTTGAACACCGCCCACTCCGGCTCAATGCCCTCAACCTCCACAGGAATGCTAGAAAAAGCTCCGCCGGGGTGTGAGTTGAAGATCCCTAGGACAGGGGCCTCCTCCAGACGTTCCCAATTCACCCGCACCACTCGTTTGGGCTTACCAGGTCTGTCCAGAATCTTCCCCCATTCCCTGATCCAACTCACCACCAGATGGTGGTCGGTTGACAGTTCAGCCCCTCTCTTCACCCGAGTGTCCAAAACATGCCGCCTCAGATCAGATGACACGATAACAAAATCGATCATCGCATCTTCGCCTAGGTACTCTGGTACCATGTACACTTATGAGCACCCTTATGTTCGAACATGGTGTTTGTTATGGCCAATCCATGACTAGCACAGAAGTCCAGTAACAAACGACCACTCGGGTTTAGATCAGGGAGGCCGTTCCTCCCCACCACGCCTCTCCAGGTGTCTCCATCCGTTGCCCACTATGGGCGTTGAAGTCTCCCAGTAGAACTATGGAGTCCCCTACTGAAGGCCCCATACAGGACTCCATTCAGGGTCTCCAAGAAGGCCGAGTACTCTGAACTGCTGTTCGGTGCATACGCACACACAACAGTCAGAGTTTTTCCCCCACCACCCTTAGGCGTAGGGAGGCGACCCTCTCTCGTCTACCGGGGTAAACTCCAACACCGCGGCGCTCAGCCGGGGATTTATGACTATCCCCACACCCGCCCGGCGCCTCATGTCTCTGGCAACTCCAGAGAAGAATAGAGTCACACCCTATCCAGGAGTACAGTACCAGAGCTGAGACTGTGCGTAGAGGTGAGGCCACCCACCAGATCTAACTGGTAGCGCTCCACCTCCCTCACAAGCTCCGGTTCCTTTCCCCACAGTGAGGTGACGTTCCACGTCCCCAGAGCCAGCTTCTGCCGCTCAAGTCTGGTCCGTCGGGACCCCTGCCTTTCACTGCCACCCATGTGGCAGCGCACCCGACCCCAGTGGGTCCTCCTGCAGGTGGTGGGCCCACAGGACGAAGAGGGGGGAGGTGCCACGTAGCTTTTTCGGGCTGTGCCCGGCTGGGCTCCGTGGCAAACCCGGCCACCAGGCGCTCGCCAACGGGCCCTCCGTCTGGGGCTGGCTCCAGACGGGGGCCCGGGGCTTCCTCCGGGCAGGGTCTCTTCCTCCTCTTTCACGTATAATTCATGGAGTCTTGGTGAACCATTCTTAGTCTGGCGCCCTCACCTGAGACCTACTCTGCATGGGAGACCTTCGCCAGGAGCACTAGGCTCCAGACAAACACAGCCCTCAGGTTCACAGGGACACGCAAACCTCTTCCACCACGATAAGGTGACGGTTCCAGGAGAGGGAGGACGAAGGAGGACTCCAAACTTGCCATTCACCTCTGCAATGTTCTGGAATCTCTCATTGAGGGAAGGAGAGGGCTGTTATCCACCAGCACATTAAAAAAATGTGGTTTCCAATTTTCTTAGTGCATCATCGAATAGGCTCTTCTGCAGACTCATATCACAAAGTGCCTTTTTGTTTTCTCAGGCGCTTCTGTTTAAGAACAGCTTCCACATTCATCTCCTCGCACATCTCCTTGGCAGCCGTCTGTGCCATCAGAGAATCCTGTTGTTCTGTAGTAGATGAGAGAATCTGTAGTTTTCTTCAGCAGGTCGACAGCCACATCTAGCTGCATGGATGGTGACTGCAGCAGTGCACTGACATGCTGAGTCTTGTTGAGGATGTCATACCATATGGCTGTGCAAATGCAGAAGCGGTAAGATCCAACCTCTTCAGCCAAGGACTGGGCTTCCACTCTCACCACAGGGTCTGCAGTAGTTTCCCTCACCTCCAGAAGAGCATCTCTGATTTGTCCAGCCTGGTATTTTACAGCCTTCAATGCTCTTTTATTCTGCTCTCCCATCTGGTGTCGTCTGACCAGGATTTGAGGGTGGTGTTTAACATGTTTCAGGAGGATAGCCCATCTATGGACAGAGGCGGAGAAAAGTTTGAACAACTTTGTTAGATATCCAAAGTAGCCAACTGCATCTGGTGAGCTCTTTGCAGCATCAGCTACCACCAGATTCAAAGTGTGGGCACCACAGGGGACAAAGAAATAAAAAAACAAATAATAAAACCACACATTAAGGCCTACATTAAAGATAAACAAATTAAAGTTACTGTACCTCTGTCTTTCCCCCGTTTTTCCTCCTCTTCTCTTTTCCCTCCCTGGGCGCCAGAGGGCTTAGCTTTCTTTGACATTGTGATGTACAAAACAGGTAGCTTTGATATGCAATGCGGTAGCTGTGATGTGCAATTAGGTACTTTTATATGAAGGTGCTCACCAAAACCGCAGGCCTAGTTGCGCAACGGATTTCGCGTCTTTCCAGGTTTGACTTTAACGTAACATGTGGGCAAGTGACGAATGGATAATGCGTCTGACTACGGATCAGAAGTTTCCAGGTTCGACTTCTGGCTAGCTAGAAAGATTTTAAAATGCCTTTAAAACCTAGGTTGGGTTATTATTCCAAACAATAACATGCACCACACCAAATTACTATAAGAGTAGAACAGTTGAGTTTCACAATGAACAATAGTGGTAGGAACAAGTAATTGAATGGGGTGATATCATTCTATTTTCCTTTCCCCTTTGCTTTAGACTTTTATATGAAGGTGAATGAAGGTGCTCACCAAAACCACAGCCTAGTTAAGCAACGGATTTTGCGTCTTTCCAGGTTTGACTTTAATGTAAAATGTGGGCTAGTGGCGCAATGGATAACGCGTCTGACTACGGATCGGAAGATTCCAGGTTAGACTCCTGGCTAGCTCGAAAGATTTTAAAATGCCTTAAAACCTAGCTTGTGTTATTATTCCAAACAATAACGTGCACCACACCAAATTACTATAAGAGGAGAACAGTTGAGTTTCACAATGAACAGTAGTGGTAGGAACAAGTAATTGAGTGGGTTGATATCATTCTATTTTCCTTTTCCCTTTGCTTTAGACTTTTATATGAAGGTGAATGAAGGTGCTCACCAAAACCGCAGGCCTAGTTAAGCAACGGATTTTGCGCCTTTCCAGGTTTGACTTTAATGGAACAAGTAATTGAGTGGGGTGCTATCATTCTATTTTCCTTTTCCCTTTGCTTTAGACTTTTATATGAAGGTGCTCACCAAAACCGCAGGCCTAGTTGCGCAACAGATTTCTCGTCTTTCCAGGTTTGACTTTAACGTAACATGTGGGCACGTGACGAATGGATAATGCGTCTGACTACGGATCAGAAGCTTCCAGGTTCGACTCCTGGCTAGCTTGAAAGATTTTGAAATGCCTTAAAATCTAGGTTGGGTTATTATTCCAAACAATAACATGCACCACACCAAATTACTATACGAGTAGAACAGTTGAGTTTCACAATGAACAATAGTGGTAGGAACAAGTAATTGAATGGGGTGATATCATTCTATTTTCCTTTTCCCTTTGCTTTAGACTTTTATATGAAGGTGAATGAAGGTACTCACCAAAACCACAGGCCTAGTTAAGCAACGGATTTTGCGTCTTTCCAGGTTTGACTTTAATGTAATATGTGGGCTAGTGGCGCAATGGATAACGCGTCTGACCACGGATCAGAAGATTCAAGGTTCGACTCCTGGCTAGCTCGAAAATTTTTAAAATGGCTTAGAACCTAGGTTGGGTTATTATTCCAAACAATAACGTGCACCACACCAAATTACTATAAGAGTAGTTTAATTCAGCTTCTGATTGCTAGTGGTGCAATGGCTCATGTGCTCGACTGCCGATCTGAAGATTCTAGGTCCAGGCCCTGACATTCTCCAAAGAGTTTCTAAATCATAAATAAGTGATTGGCTTGTTCTAAGAGAAAAGCTAATTTCCCCAACCAGATTGAATGCACCATATTCATACCTACCTGTTACGTACAGTGTTCTGTATGTCTTATATGTTATACATGATATAGGCCTACATGTATTGTGTTCTGTTTTGTGTAGTATGTTTGTGTTGTTGCTCTGTCTCCTCCTCCTGTTTTCATTCTCCAGATTCTCAGATGTGCACACCTGGTCCCATTCACCAAATCACCACACCTGTTCCAGATCTCCCATCAACCATTCCCCTTTAAATAGTCCTGTGTTTGTTTGTCAGGGGGGGAGTGCTTTGGTTGGAGCTCTGTTGGAGCTCTGTTGGAGCTCTGTTGGAGCTCTGTTGGAGCTCTGTTGGAGCTCTGTTGGAGCTCTGTTGGAGCTCTGTTGGAGCTCTGTTGGAGCTCTGTTGGAGCTCTGTTGGAGCTCTGTTGGAGCTCTGTTGGAGTGTATTTGCTAGTGTTTACTAGTGCTTGGTTTCTTTGTTGGTTTATTGTATTGTCTTTAGTTATTACACACTTGTTTAAACCTCATTACTTTAGTTTTATCTTTGCCTTTATTAATTCTTTTGTTGTGCGCACAGGATCAATAAGGACAGGTAAGATACCCTGGGGTTTACATATTTCATACACGTAGGTTTACCTGTTGTTAATACCCTAGGTTAGAAGTGAGCACCACCCACTGTACTTTTTGGGTGCAAGGCACCTGTCAATGGGGGGGTGGGTTTTGTTGTGTTCTTTTCTTTGGTGCCACTGACAGTCCTTGTTGATCCCTGTGTTGCCTTTTTTGTAAATAAATACTTTATATTGAATTCACCTTTGGACTGGATTTTGTGACTGCACCCTCACTTGCCCAAACCTGTTGCCCTTATGTTGCGTCCTACTCCGAGCCACCAGGGGGCGTAACATAA
Organism: Melanogrammus aeglefinus; assembly: GCA_900291075.1. Classification (NCBI taxonomy): domain Eukaryota; kingdom Metazoa; phylum Chordata; class Actinopteri; order Gadiformes; family Gadidae; genus Melanogrammus; species Melanogrammus aeglefinus. Next base: position 5,319 of record OLKM01006199.1, on the reverse strand, counting down.
ATTGGGGGTTTCCGGGATCCTTGATCCTTTTAAGCAACGGGTGTAATGAGTGTTGGTGTGCAGTGCACACGTCAAGTAGGCTGGTAGTGTTGGTTAGGTTGGTAAAGTGTTGGCTTAAGGCTATTTGAGGAAAAATGAGAGTATGTTTTAACCTTGAGCGTTTTCTTAGTGATCCTTCTGTGGATCAGATTGATCGCTGCAGGAAAAAAGATTTGTATGCCATTGCGGCACATTTTTCATTTGAAGCATCAGCAGGTCTGCTTAAAGCAGAATTGAAAGAAGCTGTTGTACAGATGTTAGTACACGAAAAAGTGTTTGGTACTGGCAGCGGTGCGACTGCTAGTGAGCCTACTATTTCCCCATCCTTGTCTTCTAGCTCAGAGAAGGAGAGCAGGGAGGAAGAAGTAGTTGAGAGAGGGCTGGTTGAGAGTGAGCCAGTTCCTGTAGATACAGACGCTAATGTGGAGTTTAAGCCTCCTCGTACTGTGTCCCGATTCTCTCCGTTTTCTTTACCTAGGGTAAGTGATGATGCCCGCCATAGGCTACGCATAGCGCGTTTGCAACTGGAGGCTCAGGAGAAAGATAGAGACGCCGAATACAGTCACAAGTTGGCTATTCGGAAGATGGAGCTAGAGATGGAGGCGGACACCGCCAACCGCAAAATTGAATTAGAGATAGCTGCAGAAAAAGAGGTGAAGCTTAAGCGCCTAGAACTGGAAGCTGCTTCTCTGAGTTCAGCTCAATCACCTGGTTATGGGGCCATACATTCTGATCCCTCCGCGCCTACGAGAGGTTTTGAGGTGAGCAGAAATGTTGTTTTGGTCCCTCAATTTCGTGAGGCGGAAGTAGATGCCTATTTTACTGCGTTCGAGCGAGTTGCCACCTCACTGAAATGGCCAAAAGAGGTCTGGTCGATACTGCTTCAGTGTAAACTGACAGGTAAGGCCCAGGAAATTTTAGCTGCACTTTCTCTAGAAGAGTTTATGCTATGAAAGTATTAAGACAGCCGTGCTTCGTGCCTACGAACTAGTGCCTGAGGCCTATAGACAGAAATTTAGAACTTTTAAAAAAATGTCTAAAAAAACCTTTGAGTTCGCCCGTGAGAAGGAGACTTTGTTTAATCGATGGTGCAAGCAAGCAACGCGATAAATTTTAACACTCTGTCACAATTGGTTCTCATTGAAGAGTTTAAGAATAGTCTGCCTGATCGTATTGTGACGTATCTCAATGAGCAAAAGGTAGGGACCTTAGCGGAGGCTGCTGTGCTTGCCGATGAGTTTGTTTTATCGCACAAACAAACTTTTGTGAGTCCCCGATATGAGAGTAGGTCTTTTACTCCTTCTGCCTCGGCTAGAATGCCGTCTAGTCCTCCACGTCCATTGCCACTCCGCTCCACTGAGGAACGAGAGTGTTTCTATTGTCACCAAACGAGTCACGTAAAGAATGACTGTTTTATGTTGAAACGCAAGCTGTTACAGCCAAACAAACGACCAAAAGAGGTTTTGTTAGTGCAAACGTTGGTGGGTCCAGTGTCCCTAGCCCCGGAGATGGAGGGTGACAATCTGGAACCCTGTTATAAACCGTTCATGTTGGACGGGTTGGTTTCTCTCAGCGCAAATGCGTTGAACCAGTGTCCAGTGCGTATCCTTAGAGATACTGGCGCGGCACAGTCTTTTATCTTATCGGATGTGTTACCTTTTAGTAATGACTCTTTAAGTGGCTCTAGTGTGCTTGTGCAAGGCATTGAAATGGGGTTTGTGTCTGTGCCTCTCCATGAGATACATTTATCCTGTGACTTAGCAAATGGAGTGTTTAAAGTGGGTGTGCGCCTGTCTTTGCCTGTTAGAGGCGTCACATTTCTACTAGGGAATGACATCGCTGGTGGCAAAGTGATGCCAGTTTTAGAAGTTCTAGAACGGCCTGAGATTTTGCAGCCTGATGTGTTGGCTCAGGACTTCCCTGAAGTGTTCCCTGTGTGTGTGGTCACTCGTGCTCAAGCACGTAGTTTGGGTGAAGCAGTTGTTTTGTCGGATACTCTGTTCGCGACTGAGTTGACTGGCCAGACTGTTTCTCCACCTGTGTTTCCTCAGTCTACTGCTGAGCCGAGTGTCCAGCCTAAGGTTCAATGTGATACTTCCACCAAAGAGACAACTAGGTTACCTATGATTAGAAGTAATCTGATTGCTGCTCAGAAAGAGGACGTGACTTTGGTGAAGTGTTTTGATGCGGCTCTTGCTCCAGAGAGCGCTAAAAATAAAGAAAGTGATTCTTTTTTTGAAAATGATCTCTTGATGCGGAGATGGAAATCTCGCGCTGGGTTTAATAATGACTGGACAAATGTCTTTCAAATTGTTGTGCCTACACCGTACCGACAGTCCGTTCTATCTCTGGCTCATGAGCATCTCTGGTCTGGTCATCTAGGTATTACAAAAACCTATGACCGAGTGTTGCGACAGTTCTTCTGGCCAGGTTTGAAGCGAGATGTGTCGTTGTTTTGCCGTACATGCCATGTATGTCAGGTCACGGGGAAGCCTAATCAGGTTATAAAGCCTGCGCCTCTTCACCCGGTCCCAGCTATAGGGGAACCGTTTGAGCATGTACTTGTGGATTGTGTTGGCCCTCTGCCAAAAACGAAATCCGGTAACCAGTTCCTGTTGACCATAATGTGTGTAGCTACCCGGTACCCTGAGGCGATCCCTCTTCGGAGCATAACAGCTCAGTCAGTAGTAAAGGCCCTGATCAAGTTATTTTCTACTTTCGGGCTCCCTAAGATCGTGCAAACCGATCAAGGTACCAACTTCCTTTCGGGTATTTTTGAACAGGTTTTAACATCACTGTCTATATCACACACAGAATCTCGAGTTGCTTATCACCCGGAGTCACAGGGCGCGCTCGAAAGATGGCATCAGACGTTTAAGTCAGTGTTGCGGAAATATACCATGGAGAGTGGTAGGGAATGGGATGAAGGAGTCCCTTTGGCTTTATTTGCAGTTAGGGAAATAGTGCAAGAGTCACTAGGGTTTAGTCCAGCAGAGCTGGTATTTGGTCACACAGTGAGAGGCCCTTTAAGAATGTTGAGAGACCAGCTAACTGGCGAGAGTTCGCCCACCCAGCGAAACGTTCTGACCTACGTGAGTCGCTTCAGAGAACGACTGCACGAGGCTTGCAGTATCGCTAGGGAAAGTCTCTCTGTTGCACAACAGGGTATGAAGCGGCATTTCGATAAGAAAAGCATTCCCGCGGTCTTTTCAAGCAGGTGACTTGGTTTTAGTGTTGCTGCCCATTCCAGGTAGTTCAATGAGTGCACGATTTTTCAGGACCCGTACACTATTGACAGGAGTTTGAGTGAGAGACTGATTATGTAGTCAGAACCCCTGATAGAAGGCGGAAAACCAGAGTGTGTCACATTAACATGTTGAAGAAGTACTACACTAGAGGCGACGCTCAGCTTGAGACACACAGTGCGCCTCTTGTAGCCACTGTTGTGCGGCTGCTGCGGTGTCGGTAAGACTGTGAGCCCTACGGCAAGTGAAACGATGAGGATGGCCTGAGTTTGCGCAATGCCCAGCAACAGACCCCTCGGTTGGCAAACTCAGAAATGTTGTTAAAACTACAGTCTTTTAATGCATCATTTAAGCAGGGAACAGGAAAGCTGACCTACTCTGCCTTATCTCTGAGTTCCCCCTGTCTGTTTGGAGATGTGCCTACCCGCACTACGGTGTTAGAGGCACGACATAGATTGGGTGAGTCCAGACCGATTAAACAGCACCCACTACAGAGTAAATGCCTACAAGAGATCTCTGATGAAGAAAGAGGTTGATTATTTATTGGAACATAATTTAGCACAGCCCAGCTCTAGCCCATGGAGTTCTCCGTGCTTATTAGTTCCAAAGCCTGACTCCACTGTCCGATTCTGTACAGATTATCGGAAGGTAAACAGTGTCACTGTGCCGGACTCTTTTTCTATGCCCCGCGTAGATGATTGCGTGGATACCATAGGATCAGCTCGCTTTGTAACAAAGTTAGACCTATTGAAAGGTTATTGGCAAGTTCCCCTTTCACCACGGGCTTCTGCCATCAGTGCTTTTGTGACTCCAGATAATTTTCTACAGTATTTCCGTGATGGTTTTCGGATCGCGAACGCACCGGCCACTTTCCAGAGGTTGGGTGAATATTGTGTTTAGTGGTGTGCCTAACCGTACTGCATATTTGGATGATGTGGTAATACACTCGTCAGAGTGGCCTGCTCATGTGGATTCGCTCAGAACCGTGTTTCAACGACTGGCTGATGCCATCTCTGACACTGAACCTCGCGAAATGTGAAGTTTGTGGAAGGCCGATGGTGACCTACTTGGGTAAACAGGTGGGCGGGAGGCCAAGTGGGTCCCTTGGAGTGCCAAGGTCGCAGCTATATACGTCTTTCCCAGTTACCCACCACTCGGCGGGAGTTACGCCGATTCTTAGGAATGACAGGTTACTACAGAGGGTTCTGTAGGAACTTCTCTTCTGTTGCAGCCCCAATGACTGACTTGATCAGTCCATTGGTTAAGTTTGTATGGTCAGATCGGTGTCAATTCGCCTTTGAATGCTGCAAAGCGTTATTGTGCAATGCCCCATTACTGAGTGCTCCTGATTTTAATAAACCGTTTGCATTTAAGTAGATGCAAGCTGTATTGGTGCTGGTGCAGTTTTAACTCAGATGGATTCTGAGGGTTTGGTCCACCCTGTAGGTTTCTTTTCAAAGAAATTTAATAGTAGCCAAATGCGCTACTCTACAATAGAGCAGGAGACGTTGGGTTTGCTGCTCGCGCTCCAATTTTTCAAGGTTTATGTTGGGTCCAGTGCGGAGCCTGTGGTGATTTACACAGACCACAATCCACTGGTGTTTCTGCATCGCATGCACAACCAAAACCAGCGACTTATGCGTTGGTCTTTGGTTATCACGAAATACAACCTGGTGATCCACCACAAAAAGGGCACCGAGAATGTATTTGCAGATGCTCTGTCTCGTGTGTAACTATTGTGGGTCAGTAGTTACTGGGGGCAGTTTTGATTGTGTTTTTTTTATACTATTAAAGTTGGGTTTACGGGATGGGTTGAGGTATCGTCAGCCATGGGCTGACTCTTTATGGGGGGGAGTGTTACGTACAGTGTTCTGTATGTCTTATATGTTATACATGGTATAGGCCTACATGTATTGTGTTCTGTTTTGTGTAGTATGTTTGTGTTGTTGCTCTGTCTCCTCCTCCTGTTTTCATTCTCCAGATTCTCAGATGTGCACACCTGGTCCCATTCACCAAATCACCACACCTGTTCCAG